>CAUYPK010045517.1:0-37487 GCA_963574355.1 Loris lydekkerianus
GAACATATTCTTCTTAGTAAAGTATCTCAGGAATGGAAGAAAAAGTATCCAGTGTACTCAACCCTACTATGAAACTAATTTAGGGCTTTCACATGAAAGCTATAACCCAGTTATAACCTAAGAATAGGGGAAAGGGGGAAAGGGAGGGGAGGAAGGGGGGAGGTGAGCAGAGGGAGGGTGATTGGTGGGATTACACCTACGGTGCATCTTACAAGGGTACACGTGAAACTTAGTAAATGTAGAATATAAATGTCTTAACACAATAACTAAGAAAATGCCAGGAAGGCTATGTTAGCCAGTGTGATGAAAATGTGTCAAAAGGTCTATAAAACCAGTGTATGGTGCCCAATGATCACATTAATGTACACAGCTATAATTTAATTTTTAAAAAAAAATGGTTTTTAACACAACAGACTCCCAGAGCTTCACTGATACTATTGTAGATGCCGCATAGTGGCTAACATTTAAGAAACTGTCTGTTGAATTTCAGTGTAGTGTCAAAGAAAATATCCATAATTATCTGAATAAATTATTGAAATACTTACAATATTAAATGACATTTCCAATTATTTATTCATTCAAGACTGGCTTTTCTTTGTGTATTTTAATCAAGCCAACTCATCATGGCAGAGTGACTATAGAAGCACATATGACTATCCTGCTGTCCTCTATGAAACCAGATGAAAGAAACTTACTAAAATGTAAATCAGTGCCACTTCCCATGCAATTGCTTTGTTTGGAAAATATAATTTTTTTTTTATCAAACTGTATTATGTATGTACTATGTTAGATGAATTAATACATAAAAATTTAAAAATATTTTCAGGTTTATTTTCTGATGCAGTAAATATTTATGCACATAAAAGTTCTTTAAGGTTCTCAGTAATTTTAAGAGTATAAAAGGTCCCAAGACTTAAAAGTTTGGAAATTGTCACTTTGACTTCTCCACATACCAACAATTTCCAAATACACACTTACCTTCTCAAGTATATCTGACAAGGTGGCCATTGAGAAAATCATAACAGTGGCTTTGGTCTTTGTTGGTGGTGGTGATGGTTGAAGAGGATGGACATCTCAGCTCTCTTCCTCGGCATGGTCTCTCACCCTCAGGCTTCCTCCACCTGTTTTCTGTTGAAAGCTGCAGCATTAAGGTCATCGCTTTACCCTACCCAAGGATTAGCTCTGTGTGCCTTTTGTCTCGCTGTGGAACAAAAGGTGGTCTTTTGTAATAAAGGAATCCAATCCCTGCCTAATTTGTAAAGGAGAGAGTTTTCTGGAGACCCTGGCATTGCTCTACAGAAAGCATGTACAGTATTTCCTTTACCTGGGTGCACATAAAGTTCTTGCCAAGTTCAGAGATATATGTATATGGCAACTAGTACACGGTTGTGGTATGCTGTAGTATATTTATTTGTTTAAGTGCCTGCCTCCTAGACTAGATAATATTATTTCATAGCAAGGAGTTATATCTTAATAGTTTTCTTTCCTCAAGATTGTCAGCCCTAAGTCTTTGTTGAGTAACAAATAAAGGAATGAATGTAGTGTTTCAAAAAAAAAAAAAAAAAAAAAAAAAAAAACTCTAAAAAATAAACTGGACCCACACCTTTCTCCACGCACAAATAATTATTCAAGATGGATAAAACACCTAAATTTAAGGGATAAAACAATAAAAATCCTCAAAGAAAGCATAAGAAAAACACTTGAAGATATTGGCCTGGGGAAAGACTTCATGAAGAAGACTCCCATGGCAATTGCAACAACAACAAAAATAAACAAATGGGACTTCATTAAACTGAAAATCTTCTGTACAGCTAAGGAGACAACAACCAAAGAAAATAGACAACCTACACAATGGGAAAGGATATTAGCATATTTTCAATCAGACAAAAGCTTGATAACTAGGATCTATAGAGAACTCAAACTAATCCACATGAAAAAAGCCAACAGTCCCATATATCAAGGGCCAGAGAGATGAACAGAACCTTCTCTAAAGAAGATAGATGAATGGCTAACAAACATATGAAAAAATGCTCATCATCCCTAGTTATTAGAGAAATGCAAATCAGAACCACCTTGAGATACCATCTAACCCCAGCGAGAATGGCCCACATCACAAAATCTCAAAACTGCAGATGCTGGCATGAATGTGGAGAGAAGGGAACACTTTTGCACTGCTGGTGGGACTGCAAACTAGTACAACATTTTTGGAAGGAAGTATGGAGAACCCTCAAGGAACTCAAGCTAGACCTCCCATTTGATCCTGCAATCCCATTACTGGGCATCTACACAGAAGAAAAAAAATCCTTTTACCATAAGGACAATTGCACTAGACTGTTTATTGCAGCTCAATTTACAATCGCCAAAATGTGGAAACAGCCTAAATGCCCACCAACCCAGGAATGGATTAACAAGCTGTGGTATATGGAATACTATTCAGCCATTAAAAAAAGTGGAGACTTTACATCCTTCGTGTTAACCTGGATGGAAGTGGAAGACATCATTCTTAGTAAAGCATCACAAGAATGGAGAAGCATGAATCCTATGTACTCAATTTTGATATGAGGACAATTAATGACAATTAAGGTCACGGTGGGGGTGGGGGAAAGGGAGAACAGAGAGAGAGAGGCGGGAGGGGGTGGGGCCTTGGTGTGTGCCACACCTTTTGGGGGCAAGTCATGATTGCAAGAGGGATTTTACCTAACAAACGCAATCAGTGTAACCTGGTTTATTGTACCCTCAGTGAATCCCCAACAATAAAAAAAAAGTTAAAAAAAAATTAAAATTAAAAACAATGTGTGCATGAAGAGGGTAAACACCAGGATAATTTTGAGACCAGTAGGGGTGTAAAATCCCCTTAACTATCAAAGTCCTTAGGCCCTTTGAATCCATGAAGAAAATAAACCAATTGAGTCAAACAAAGAAATAATTTTTATTTGGCCTCAAAGCATTAAACAGCTTAAACCATTTTAAATTCTTTATTATAAGGCTGGACTCGGTAGTTCCACCTGCAATCCGATTGCTTTGGAAGGTTGATGATAGAGGATTGCTAGAGGCCAGGAGTTCAAGACCTACCTAGGCCACAGAGGGATATAGCATCTCTACAAAAACAAGAAAAATTAGCTGGGTGTGGCGTACTTGCCTGTGGTCTCAGCTACATGGGGGGCTGAGATAGCAGGATCGCTAGAGCCTGGAAGTTTAAGGTTACAGTGAGCTATGGTGATGCCACTGCACTCTAGCCAGGGTGACAGAGAGAGATCTTGTCTCAAAAAAGGAAATAAATGACATAAATTCTGCACGATAGAAGGAAAAGTACAACCACAGAAAATACTTGGCTTTGTCCTCACTACAGCGTGAGACTGGCGGTCCGCGGGTTCTCGGCTACAATGAGCGGCGTTGTCCGTCTAGCAGTGGGAACCGAGCGCCGTGCGCTGGTCCTGGCACCACGTCCTCCCGGGCGAGAAGCCCTGGCACGCTGGGTTTCTGTGAATCAGTCAACGGGAGGCAGGAACAAGGTAAAGAGGTCAAGGGAGAAGCCGTTTCTCTAATGAGAACGAGCCTCACTCGCCCCGCTCCACGGTACGGCGCCAGAGCTGTGGCAGGGTTTCAGCCAACCAGGAGCGCCCCCAGGTGTGCGAGGGGGCTGAGGGGGCCCGGCCAGCAGCGGCCACGGTTCCTCGGGCAGGAACGGGCAGGAACGAGAAGTGCCCCGCCTGCCCAGCGTCCCCCGCCACCGCGTCTCGGCCACTCTCAGCCCTGCCGGCGGCTTCTCCGCCTCCCAAAGGAAGCAGTTTGTCTCCAGCGCACCATGTATTAGGAAGAATCTGCCTTCCTACTAAATTTGCTTTAAAGAAGGAACAGTGGATAAAATGATAATGTCTAGCTTTTGTCTAGTCTTCTTCAGTTCCTAGGCCAGCTGCCGGCGATGGCAGAGAGCGCGAGCGCGCGCAGGTTTCGGCGCCTCCGCGAGCGAGTCGTCTCCACCTGTCGCCCCGCCTCGCACCCCAGAGCCACCCCTCGGGGCCAGGGTGGGGGCGCGGATGCGGGAGGGAGGCCTGCGGGAACATGGGTGGCACTGAGCGCTCCTGTGGGTGCCACCGCGGGTCTGCGTTCCCAGCCCCAGAAAGCGCCAGATGGAAGGAGCGAGGGCTGTGGGCAGCAGCTTAGCGAGATGAACATCGCTTCCTCTGCCGCTTTTCCTCTCCCCGCCCGCGACCCCCCTCCCCACTCAGGAACGGTGAAGGGTAGTGTACTTACAATACTTGGCGGAAAACAAGTCTTACCTCCCAGACAGTCCTGAGCCCTCTGATCCCTAAGAACTGGGTTTCAAGGGTGTCTCTGGCTTTTTGGGTTTTTTTTTTTTTCTTTCCCTAAACCAGATCGTCCCTATCCATGGCTATGTCCCACCTCAGAAGCTATCGAACAGAGCTCCACTGTGCCTCTGGTGTCAGCGGGGAATGTGTTTCGTGAAACCCCCTAATACCTCCCTGAGCCTGCGGTTAAAGAAAGACAGCAGGGAGCAGAAGGTGGTGCGGCTGGCAACTCTTTCTCTTGCTCCAGCAAAAGACTTGAGGTTTGCAGAGCGAGCCTTCCTGCCACCTTCCAGAGGACAATAATTGGAAACATTGTTCTCTTAGAAGCATGGCCCTGAACCCAGGAAAATGCCCTATACCTTTTTTTTTTTTTTTTTTTTTTTCTTGTAGGATGTGTGAGAGAAAAAGCATAAATGACAAGCAAGAATCCAGGCGGGCTCTGAGCAAATTTTTGCTTCCAATCTGCCAAAACCAAAAATTGAATTAAACAATAATAAAGATGATGCTTAAGGAAATCTCTCTTAACAGGACCCCCTCCTGTCAGATAACCAAAATGAAATATTTTATAAAACAGTATTTACCCTTACCACCTACAATATACTTTTTCTTTTTAATTTTTCTCTCTCTTGAATGCTGGTCAGGAGTCACTAAATTAATTTTATGACCTTTTATATGGGACACAGCTCCCAGCTTAAAGCCTTTTTTAGTTAATGTGTTCATTCAACACATATTTAATAAACATGAGCACATGCCAAGTTGTCAGGTGCTGTTTGAAGGTCCGCAGTGAACTGAACAGACAAAAATACATGTCCTCATAAAGCTTACATTCTGGAAGGAGAAAAATGTGTGGTATAAATATAGCATATATTAAAATAACATGTTAATTATTTATGTCACATATCTACGATATAAATAACAAACCAAATAGTATGTCAGATTATGTAACAGATATTGTCTGTCCCTATTCTAGGGAGCAGTCTATGGGTCTCTCTGCTTTAGGTTTAGGACTTTTTCCAATGTTGTAGAAGGTGTTTGCCCACCATGAGGAAAAGTGCCAGGAAATTAACACTCCACTTCCAAATAGCCCACAACCAATAACTAATGGAAGTTGGCAGGTAACTGTGTCAGCTTCTTCTCCACTTGGGTAGGATAACTAGCAGGCATCTCCCCAACAAACCACTTACACTTGAATTCTTGACACTACACTTCTCCTAGGGTAACTCAAACTATGAAAGAAGGTGGGAAGTGCTGTGGTACAAAATACATAGGAAAAGAGGATAGCAAGGACCATGGGAGGTCATGGGAGGCCTCACTACAAGGAAACAAGTGACAGTTGAGGAAGGACCTGAAGGAGATAGAAAACTAAGGCACATGGATATGGAGGAGGGGGATGTTCCAGGCAAAGGGAACAGCCAGGGCAAAGGCCCACAGCCAAGAGTAAGTAGTCCCGGGCTAGGGACTGAACATTTGTGTCCCACCCTGATATGTATGTTGAAGCCCTAGTTCTCAATGTAATCGCATTTGGAGTTGAAGCCTTAGAGTGGTGTTAGGTTTAGATAAAGTCATGGTGTGGAGCCCGCATCATGGGATTAGTACTCTTATAAGGTGATGGACCAGAGTTCTCTCTTCCATGTGAGGATCCAAGAAGAAGGAAGCCATCTGTGAAGCAGCGAGCCCTCACCTAGAACATGACCATGCAGGCACTCTGATCTCACGCTGCCACTCTCCAGAATTATGAGAAATAAATGTTTGTTGGTTAAACCACCTGTCTATGGTAGTCAGTAATATAATAGCAGCCAACCGACTAAGAAAGCCAGTGATTTAAGCAGGGAAAGACAATAGGTGACAGTCAAACCTAAACAGGCACGTTCAATATTTTATTTTATGGCCACGTGTTAATGATTGAGGGTTGTGACAACTGGAAACCTGATTCAAAAGCACATCTTGTCATTTAAAATCAGGAAATGTGGTAATAGCAGCCAGAGAAGCTGATAGAGATGGCAATATGCGCTGTGTGCAAACATTTCCATACCCCTGCCAATGCTCATCCGTGATTTTATTAACCTAAGGTTTTCTTCATTAACTTGCATGATTTTCTTTTATTAATTCTTACTTGCCTGGCTTCAGAAATTCCCTGGGAGCTTTCATGTTTCCAACCAGTGAGAATCTACTGATTCTAACCTTTTAACTTGCTGTTCCTGGCCCAAGCCAATAGCCTTTCAGCATCAATTTCCTTGTCTAAAAGATGCCTCTACCAGCTCTGACCACCATCATGCCTGCTGGAAAAAACTCAATCATTGCCCTTGCTGGGCTCAAAAGAGCAATAAGAAAGTGGAGAGATTTGAGAAGTAACTTTTAGGTTGTCCTAGGGACAGGACAACCTTTACTCTAGAATGACTCTAAAATTCTTCCTGATTCTCACACCTTACACACCAGGGAAGACAAAGCTAAGTGGAGTTTTCACCTTGAACTGGGCAGAAAGCCATGGCCTGCAGCCGTAGGCCCTGTTTTTCTAGAGTCATATTTTAGAAAAGGGCATCTCTGCTACATTGGTCCAAACAAAAAGCCTATTTTTGCTTGAATTCTTTCAGTGATGGAGACTCACTGCTTTGCAAAATGGTCATTTTGGTCCTCAAGTTCCATCAATTATATGAGACATTCTGTATTATTTTTTGTTGTCTTCAATTTCCTTGATTAATATTTTATAGTTTTTAATATACAGATCTTTCACCTCTTTTGTTAAATTCATTCCCAAGTCCATTTATGCTATTGTAAATGGGATTGTTTTCTTGATTTCTCTTTAAGGTAGTCTATTACTAATGTGTAGAAATGCTATTTATTTTTTCCATTATTTTAAATTAAACCCCAAAGAGCTGTCCAAGCAAGTCAGAATAAAGATGTCTTTTGTATGATAATCCTTTGTATAACTGAAGAAAACCAGCGTCCTTTCCCTTCTTTTTCCTGGGCCAAATCATTCTCAGGTCTACAGTATGTTCCAGCCCTTGGGCATGACTGAGACAATTGGCTTGTCAAAGCTACTGCTAACTGTAAAGGCTACTGCACACCTGATAAGGTTCTGTGTGCTATTTTGTCAATTATTTAGTACTTGAAACAGTTCCATGAAGTAGATACTTTTAT
The DNA here is from genome assembly GCA_963574355.1 of Loris lydekkerianus. Lineage (NCBI taxonomy): Eukaryota > Metazoa > Chordata > Mammalia > Primates > Lorisidae > Loris > Loris lydekkerianus. The sequence continues at coordinate 7,449 of CAUYPK010045517.1, forward strand.
TATTCCTACATTACCTAAAAGGACAATAGAAAAGATCAAGGTTAATAATTTCCCCAAAGCAGATAACCAGAACGTTATGGAACCAGACACTCAGACTGGCTAGTCTGACTGCAGGGCTCCTATTACTCACTACTCTCCACTCTTCTGTTCACTACTACCACTTCTCCACTAACAAACGCATGGGTGGGCAGTGTGAGTCTAGAGAAGACACAGACCCTCCGCTGTTCAGTCCAGCAGTCTTCCCCCTCCCCCATATCACATTATCTTTAGAGTATCCTTGAAAGAAAAGAGGGGGAGCTTAGGCAAGGAAAAGTAGGAGGTACAGGATTACTGGATCCCCAGAAGAACTGTTGAGCTTTTTCTTCTATCACCAAAAGTAACCTTCCCTTTTCATAAGTTCAGAAAAAAAAAAAAAAAAAAAAAAAAAAAAGAGCATTGGCAAAGGTATAATGATTTTTGTCATTTCTAGAGTAAGGCTGCCTTTACTCTAGAATGACTCTAAAATTCTTCCTGATTCTCACACCTTACACACCAGGGAAGACAAAGCTAAGTGGAGTTTTCACCTTGAACTGGGCAGAAAGCCATGGCCTGCAGCCATAGGTCCTTTTTCCCTGAGGCTGTTGAGGTGGTGAACATTCAGTAGAGAAAGCTTCCTTTGTACAGTGTTTTCCTTCTCCCTCAAAGAATGGAGGGTGGAGAAAGGAGAGGTCTCAGCTCACAAAGTTGGCCCCAAAAGATTTTTATAGAGAAAGTAAACTTTCAGGAAGGGATCAAGGAGCAAAAAATCTCAGTGAAAAGAACCAAGAAGGCCAGAAATGACAATTGTCTATAGTAGGATTCTGTGACAGCAGCCAAAATACTTCATCTAAAATGAAAGTCAGCTCGTGCCACTGTGCTCACGGGCTCCAATGGCTTCCTGCCCTGAATTTGTACCCTCTCTTATCCCAACTCTGGTTAGTTTTACTTCTCAGTCTGTACACATACCACACCTGGCACGCACACTTGGCTCATTTGCTTGCTCGTTAATAGCCTGTCCTTCCTCTGCTGAAATAGAACACAATGGAAATGATCTCAGATCAACTCTAATTATTTTCCTACTATAGCCCAGCACCTAGATTTAAGCCTAGCATTTGTTATTTGAAGAAAGAAATTTTAAGAACAAACTGGGAGGAGTAAAAGAAAGCAGATGGGCAAAGAATATAATAAAATAATTATATAATCTCAATAGTAAGGAATCCTGAAAAATGAGATTTGTAACTTTAACAGGGTTGTAAAGATGGAGAAAGGTGAATGGAAATGATAAGTCTTTGGTAGTTTTAAAAAGTGCTATATTCATCTTGTCTACAAATTAACTGGGGAACTATGTTAATAGCCCTGCCTGTCTAGTTTCACAAAAACACATGATTGCAACACCTTCTCTTTATTGAGCCAGACGCATGATCTGCATTAGCTCCAGTCTTCATGATGACTCTAAAAGCAACAAATTATTACCCCCACTTTGCAGATGAGTAAAGTGGGGGCAAAAAATTAAGCAACTTATTCACAATCATCAAAAGGTAGAAGACATATCCCAAAAGTCCATCAAGAGATAGACTGAGTAAACAAAATGTGGTAAATCCATGCAATGGAAAAGTATCCAGCCACAAAAAGAAGTGAAGAATGATTGTACTACAATATGTATAAATTTTAAAAATTATATGTTATGTGAATAAGGCCAGATATAAAAAGTTACGTATTATATAATTCTATTTATATGAAATACCAAGAATAAGTAAAACCATAGAAACAGAAAGTAGACTGGTAGTTTCCAAGGGCCGGGGAGGGGTACTCACTGATCTATGGGTCTACTTTGGGAGTGATTAAAATGTTTTGCAACTAAATAGGGGTGATGGTCACAAAGCATCGTGAAGGTACTAAATGCCACATTATTGTACTCTTTGAAATGGCTGAGTTTATATTATGTGAATTTTACCTCAATAAATTAGATTAATAAAGTTAAGCAACTTGCACAAGACCACAGAGCTAGTGTTAGTGAGAGTTTTACTCCATTCCTGGGCCCTCTTAAATCCATGCTTTTAGCTCTCTGCCCTGCTATTTTTTTCAAAGGTAAAACAAAGCCCTGGAGTTGACGTTCTAGGGAATTTCCTTCCATGTTAAAACCACAAGGGACAAGAGAAGAAGGCCACTGATAGGTTTTTATTGCACTCATTTAATGTTACTAACTTTCTGGACATTTCAGCTATCAGCAGGCCTCTTTAAAATTTCTTCTCTTTGAATTACAAAATGTTAGAGCTGGCTCAGTGCCCGTAGCACAGTGGTTTTGGCACCAGCCTCATGCACCAAGGGTGGCAGGTTCCAACCCAGCCTGGGCCTGCTAAACAACAATGACAACTGCAACAAAAAAATAGCCAGGCAGGCTATTGTGGCAGGCATCTATAGCCTGAGCTACTCGGGAAGCTGAGGCAAGAGAATAATTTGAGCTCAAGAGTTTGAGGTTGCTATGAGCTGTGATGCCATGACACTCTACTGAGGGTGACATAGTGAGACTCTGTCTTAAAAAAAAAAAAAAAAAAAGAAAGAAAGAAGAAAGAAAAAGAAAATGTTAGAACTAAAAAAGACCCTAAAGGATATTTGTTATGAAGATTCAGCAGGTCTACAAACTCCTTAGAATTATATTTTGTATGTACACTGCATATGCAAACTTTTTCTGGAAATGGTTTGTTGTTTTTTGGCCTCTTTTTCTTTCCCCAAGTCAGGTACAGTCAAAACTTCTCATTTTGCAAATGACAAAACTAAGAACTAGAAAGTGAATAGAGAGTCCAACATTAGACACTAGTCTTCCAATTCCCTACAAGGATTTCTTTCTTCTAAATCCTTTCATAGATTGATGGTGGATGGTACCCAAAGTGCTATTTTCCTCATCAAACTATAGGAGTTGGATAAAATCATGAAAAATGCCATTCTAAAAAATCTCCTTCATGCTCATTAACATGAGAAATAATACATTAAAATGGAAAAAATAGTAGATAAAGTTTATCAAATTTTCAATAGATTAGGAATAAATAGATAGGAAAAAAATTCTAATGGAAGTTCTTTATGTTGAAAAAAAACAATGTTACACAGCAACATAAAGCATAGGAGAGTATAAAGCTCAGTAGTGAGGGTAAATACAAAAACAAATAGAGAATATTGTAATACTGTAATGTGGCATGCAAATCACTTTTAGTTTTTGTAAACAAAAAAAAAGAGAGAGAGAGAGAGATAAATATACAGAATAACTATAAGAATTTCCGTGGCAACCCAGCTGGCTGGTGTATCGTGCCCAGGTATCCTGGATAGGGGTAGGACTAGGGCGGCCAGCATCCAGCTCTCTCAGCCTAGGCGTTCAACATTATTCACTACTGTATCCTTAATGCCTAGAACAGTGCTTGGAATATGATTCACTGATTCCATGTAAATCAGAGGATGAAGCATCATGCACAGAAATATATAGAAAATGCTATCATTCTAAAGCATAACTTGTTTTAGAAGTCCAGCATCTAGTGCACTTAATACAGAATATACCTATTAAATTCTTTCCAAAAACAAAACAAAAAGAATAATTGTAACTACAAATATTTGTTAATAGACACATAATATAAAAATATGTACATTATAAAGTCAATACCACAAAGGATGGGGAGAGACAGTGAGAGTGGTGTTTTTGTTTGTAATGTGATTGAAGTTAAGTGATTATCAGCATGTTATTAGCATAGCAGACTTTGATAGCTACAACACGTTTTGTTTATGTAAGCCCCACAATAACCATAAAGAAAATACCTATGAAAGATACACACAGGAGAAAGGAATAAGGCATATCACTGGAAAAAGAATAAAGTCAGCCAGAAGATAGCAGAAGTAGGGAATTATAAAGATTAGAGCAGAAATAAACAAAAGAGAAAATAGAAAAATAGTAGGAAAAAAATCAACAAAACCAAGAATTAGGGTTTTTTTTTAAAGATTTGACAAACCTTTAGCTAGACTAAGAATAAAAGAGAGAAGACTCAAATAACAAAAATCAAAAGTGAAAGAGGAAATGTTGTATCTACTGCCCCAGAAATAAAAAGGACCATAAGATATTACTATGCACAATTACACTTCAAAAAGTTAAAATAACCTAGAAGAACTCGATAAGATTCTTAGACAACTACCAAGAGTAAATTGTGAAGAGAATTGGAACAGATAATGAGTAAGGAGATTGAATCAGTAATTAAAACTTCCCCCCAAAAGGTAAAGTCCAGGACCAGGTGGTTTCATTGTCAAAACATTAAAGAAATATTAACAGCAATCCTTCTAAAACTCTCACAAAATGTTGAAAAAGAGGGAATACTCCAAACTCATTTTATGAAGCCAGTATTACCCAGAAAAGAAACAAGAAAGAAAAACTATAAACTAATAGCCCTGATGAATATAGATGCAAAAATCTTCAACAAAATACTAGCAGAACAAATTAAATAGTATATTTAAAGGCTCATACACAATGACCAAGTGACTTTGTCCCTAGATGCAAGGACAGTTCAATATGCACAAATCAATTAATGTGGTACACCACATTAACAAACTGAAGGATAAAAAAATCACATGACCGTCCCAGAAGATGTAGAAAAGGCATTTGACAAAATTCACCACCCTTTCATGTTAAAAAAAAAAAAAAAAAAAGAAAGAAAGAAACTCTCAACAAACTAGGAATAGACTAAAGTGCCTCAACATAATAAAAGCCTCAACATAATAATATATGACAGGCCCAGAGCTCGCATCATCCTCAATGGTGAGAAAAATGAAATTTTTATCCATCATTAGGAAACAGGACAAGGATGCTCATTCCTGCCACTGTTATTAAACATAATAGATTTAGTCAGAAAATTAGACAAGAAAAAGAAATAAAAGTTAATTAAATCAGAAAGAAAAAAGTAAAATTATACCTATTTGCAACAGGTGCTCAACATCTGTAATCATCTTGGAAATGCAAATCAAAACCACAATGATATATCACCTTTCACCTGTTAGAATGGCTATTAATAAAAAGTTCAAAAGATAACAATTAATGAGAACATGGCCTAGTTAGGACTCTTGTACACTGTTTGCAAGAATGTAAAATAATACAACTCCCATGGGAAATAGTATGGAAGTTCCTCAAAAAATTAAAAATACTGCTATCACATGATCCAGCAGTCCCACTACTGGGGATGTAGCCAAATAAACTGCCATCAGGATCTCCAAGAGATGTTAGTGGTCCTGTGTCACAGCAGCACTATTCACAAATAGCCAAGATATGGAAACAACCTATTCATTTCTTGGTGGATGAATGAATAAAGAAAATGTGGTATATAAACACAATGGAATACTATTTGGTCTTAAAAAACAAAAAAAACAGAAAGTTCTGCCATAAGTGACAACATGAATGAACCTGGAAAAACTTATGCTAAGTGAAATAAGTCCGTCACAGAAGGATGAATGCTGTGTAACTACTGTGTGATCACATTTATGTGAAGTTTTCCAAAATAGTCAAACTCATTGAAGCAGAGAGTAAAAGAAACAGTGGTTGCCAGAGGCTCTGGGAGGAAGTAATGGGGACTTTTATGCAATGGGTACAAAGTTTCAGTTATTAAAGACAAATAGGTTCTAGAGAACTGCTGTACAATTTTGTGCCTATATTTAACACAAAGGCACAAAATAGTGCTCTTAAAATTTTGTTGATAAGATAGACTTTATGGTTCTTACCACAATAAAAAAAATTATTCACCACATATCTAAAACCTAATTGGAAATGTTTGAGAAGTATGCTACCAGTCATGTAATTCCTCAGTTTTACAATCTGGAAAGTTGCATCTGTGACATCAGCCTGCCCTTCTATGTCTCCCAAAAAGATAGAGAAGGGGAAAGCACATAAGATTCAATTTTCTTCAGGTGACAACTGGGGGCTTTGGAAAGGACATTCACTTCCCAGTCTCTTGGGGCTCAGGAACCCTAGCACTAGAGCAGTGCTGCTCAAACTTTCACAGCACATGAGTCAGCTGGAGATGTTGTTAAGATCAGGTTGTGTCCCAGCAAGACTGGGGAGGAGCCAAGGGTTTCCTCAGGTGATATTGGTCCTTCTGGACCAGACTTGGAGAAGCAAAGCATTAACTTTGAAACCTTCTGCCTGTCAGGTGCCAGGCATGCTGCATAATTCCCCAGGCTATTGTTTCCCCAGGGACATAGATGGCTTAGGTCTGGAGTGGAGCCTTGGAACCTGCATTTTAATGGCCACACCATGTAATTCTGATGCATAGCTATGCTTGAAAACTGTGGCTCTAAAGCATTTTTTTTTTTTTCAGTAAAATTTATTTACTACTTTTTTCCTCTAGGTACTTTTATACCTAGATGTATACCTGTCTTGTATACCATTTTGTTTTCAGTGCAACTTACTACTTTTTTTCACTTATTCACTATTTTTTCTATACAAGAGAGGTACATACCTAGGTATATAAGATGATACAATAAGTTGAAGAAAGAAAATAATATAGTAGTTACTTGGGTTTTGTTTCTAAGAAAGGAATTAAGTTTTCCTGATATTTATCATCAGGATTGACAATAGGACCCTCACTGAGTTCTTAGCTCAATACAAACCCTGGGAACTACATAAGACACCCAGAGGCTCACGCCTATAATCCTAGCAGTTTGGGAGGCCGAGGCAGGTGGATTGCCTAAGCTCACAGGTTTGAGATCAGTCTGAGCCAGAGCGAAACCTTGTCTCTAAAAATAGCCAGGCATTGTGGTGGGTGCCTTTAGTCCCAACTACTCAGGAGGCTGAGGCAAAAGAATCGCTTGAGCCCAAGAGTTTGAGGTTGTTGTGAGCTATGATGCCACAGCACTATACCAAGGGTGACAAAGTGAGACTCTGTCTCCAAAACAAACAAAAAAAAAAGACATCTCCAGAATAAGAGGAAGTTCTTCAAACACACAGGGGTGCCGGGGTACCCCCACTGATTCATTTGCCATATACATGCTGTAAGTCTTTCTCGGTGTAATTTATTTTATAAAAGTAACTCCTTTAGAATATACACTTAACACACTGTAACAAAACAGGGAGTGAGTATGAATATCTACATAGAAGTTTCCTGTTTATTTCATGACAAAACAGTAAAAAGAGTTGTTGGATTTTAAAATGAGTTGTCCATTTCCTTTTATAAAAAGACGATTTTTCCTGAACTGTGAATCTCAAATGCATGATCTAAACAAAAGAAGCCAGATTCAAAAAGCTATATACTGTACAATTTCATCTACATAGCAGGCTGGAGAAGGTAAAACTATTGGGAAAGAGAACAGATCGGTGGTTGCCAAGGGGACAGGGTGGAAAGCAGGGTAACTAGCCAGCAGCATGAGAGAATTTGGGGTGTGAATGTGTGATGAAACTATTCTCTATGTAGACTGCACTGGTTACATGACTTTTTACATTTGTCAAAGCTCCTAGAACTGTATGCTAAAAAGGATGAATTTTGCAGCAAATTATGCCCTAATAAACATCACCTTCTTAAGAAAGTAGTAAATAAATTTCACCGGAAAAAAAGTTTCTAACACAATTTTGTGCAGTATATTTTCCAGCCATACCAGGTATTAAAACTAAAAATTGAAAATAAACTGAACTTAAAACCAAATCTTCAAATCACTCTCTCTCAAAAGTGTTGAAGCCAACTTCACTTACAAAAATAAAGCATACTTAATCATGTTATTCTCATTAAAATTTTAATAATGAATTAATAATTTTGAGAACCAAATGGTTTTATACAATTAAAACATAAAACTACTTTAAAATTTATATTTTAGTTTATCTCAGTCTTTTAGTTTTTTACATTCATTAATATGTAATACAGTAGTACATATAATGTAAGAATAAGAGGATATATACGTTAGGGAAAGGCATGTAAAAAAATGATTTCACTTCTGAGATAATGAGCAAACACTTTTAGAGATCACTTGTCTAGAATATAATTTCTCAAAGTTTGATGTACATATGAACTACCTAAGGATCTTGTTAAAATACAAAATCTGATACAGTAAGAAGTATCTCACCAGAATCAATGCTGGCACCCTGATCTTAGAGCTCCCAGTCTCCAGAATTGTGAGAAATAAGTTTCTGTTCTATATAAATAAAAAAATTATAAAGTCTAATTCAGAAGGTAGAGGTGGGGTTTGAGAGCCTACATTTCTAATAAGCTCTCAATTAATGTAGCTGGTCCAAGAACTACATATTGAATAGCAACACTCATACCATAATAGTATGAAGACACTCAGAGACTAACAGCCCTTGTGTTTTATTCAGCAAGCTCAGGTCTCCCACTTTGGGTCTGGGAGACATGGGTCTCTATCAGTCAGCAGGCCAGCTCTCTGGTCATCCTCCTATTGCATTTCCCCATTCCCATGTACCTAATGGCTGGTTGCCCTTAGCTTTGCTGCTTATCCATCAGTGTGGGTTTCCTTAGAGGAAGGAATACATTGTCTAATAATGGCAGTGCCTTATATTTACACATGGTTTATAATTTACCAAATGTCAACTCATATTGGCCTCACAATGATCCTTGAAGACAGTCCAAAGCAGATGTATTATAAAACCATGAACAGGTGCTGCCAGACAGAACCAAGTAAAGCACCTTCAGAGGTAGAGTACCAGGCAAAACTTGAAGAAGCAAGAGCTGTGGAGTCTGAAGATCAAGAATGGATATGGTTTTAAGTAATAAGGAGTGGGAGAAATCACATTCTAAGAAGGGAGGATGAATTCAGACACATTCGAGATATTTCTTAAGCTACCACTTAAAAGCTCAATGAATTCAGCAGGAGCAAAGATATTCTAACCTTATTCTGTGGATAGTAGGTATCATTAACAGTTTTTAATTTGAGGACTGATGTAATAAGACTCACTGTGAAGGCACTTGAGTTTGATGTTAGCAAGACAGGTGAAAATGAGTCCAACCAACCATAGGACTGTTGAAGGGGAAGAAGTACAAAATGATGAAAGCACACAATAAGCAACAATGGAGGGAGGGGAATGATATTTACAGGACTTTGATCCTCATTGGAGGTGGAGTGTGCTAGAGGGAACATTGACAGTTGAAGCCAACAAAAAAGATAAGCTGTTATATATCAAGGCCTATAAAAAAAGGCTATATGCTCAGCCTTTGACCTAATTATGCCCCACCTGGCATTTTATACTAAGGAAATGAATTCCCTAAAGCCAAAATGTTTTTCCATGATTTTCCCAACTATGTTCATTGTAGCAAAATAGATAAGAGTAAAAAATTGGGAGCAACTTAAATATTCTTCATATGGAATGATTAAGTAAATTATTGTACAATGACATTATAAGATTAAGCAAAAAAATGTGAAGGCTATTTTAACAAAAAGATCTAAATCTAAAGATGTATTTCCTGGGTAAGAGGAATTAATGCCTTTGTGATATTGATTTTCAAGGAAAAAAATCCTTCTACCATAAGGATACTTGCACTAGATTGTTTATCCCAGTTCAATTTATAGTCACCAAAATGTGGAAACAGCCTAAATTCTCACCAGCTCCGGAAGGATTGGTAAATGTATACCATGGAATACTATTCAGCCATTTAAACAGCTGGAGACTTTACATCTTTTGTATTAACCTGGATTGAGGTGGAACACATTATGCTTAGTAATGTATCACAAGAATGGAGAAGCAAGAATCCAGTGTACTCAATCCTAATATGAAAGCAGTCAATGATCTAATGCATTGGGGAATGAGGGAACTGGGTGAAGGGAACAGGGAGGGGAATGGGGATCACGGTGTATGGCACACCTCTTGGGGGCAGGACACAATTATAAGAGGAATTTTACTTAACAAATGCAATCAGAATAATCTAATTCAACGAACCCCAAACAATTAAAAAAAAGAAAAAAATTAAAATTGCTTATTTTCTTTTGTGAAACTGAAAATTAGAGAATTCCACGCTGAGAAAATTAGAGAATTCCACCTAACAAAGGCTACGTTATACTTTAAGCACTATTTGATTATAGATTATTAGCTGAATGTAAGTATAAATCTGGATTTTTTTCCCATTTAGCCAAAGATTCAAATATATACATTCTCTGATAGAAAGAAATCTTAAGAAGTAACGAAAACAATCATTATCTCATCATTGATGGTGAAAAATCATTTAAACTAATTCCAGTCATTTTATTATATATTTCGTATTCTGCCTAAGACGATACCTCCTCTCAAAGTAAATAAATAGTTTCTAGTTTTTCTGGATTTTTACCTTCTCATCTAATTGAGTCACTTTATTTTAAAAAAGAGGAAATGGTGACTTAGGAAATGTAAGCAACTTGCCTAAAATCCCTTACACATATAAAGACAGAGCCAGGAGTCAAAGCATAATCTGGAGCCACGTCAAATAATCATTTCCTCCATTCAGGCTCTCACCAATTATTGCTTCATTTTTTTATTCATTTTATGAATTTGCTTTTATTTAGCTTCAGTTCAGAGATAACACAGAGAATTTTATAATGTTCTATTATAACAATCCATATACTGCCCCACTCTAATTGCTTTTCTCTCTTTTTTTATTTTTCAATAAATGTGTTCAAGAATCTAAAGTTTCCCAGTTCCTTAAGATCATCTCCTCCCCTTCCCCCGGTGCCCCCATCTCCCAAGGAGCCACTGGCAAATAGATTTGATCTAAAAACGTCATAAAACATAAACGTCCAACCATTTTTTTCTGAAGAGCAAGAATGCTTAATAGATTTTTTTCTTCATTATTTTTCTCTGGGACAATTTGTTGAGTGCTTTATACTTTGTAATATATAAGCTTATCTAATTCTTAAACCTTTGAATAATTTTCCTTCCTTTCTCTTCTTCTTCAAATAAACAGGCTATTTTTCAATATTTGAAATGGATAGGGTAAAACAAGACGTGAATACAGAAGATTTACCTGTAGAAATACCTTATATGGTATGTTATACCTTAAAATTGTATTTTTTTCAATACATCTTCCCATTGTTGAATTGATATCCTAACCAGGGATCCTCAAATTACGGCCCGCGGGCCACATGAGGCAGTGTGATTGTATTTGTTCCTGTTTTGTTTTGTTTTTTTACTTCAAAATAAGGTATGTGCAGTGTGCATAGGAATTTGTTCATAGTTTTTTTTTTCTAAACTATAGTCCGGCCCTACAACGGTCTGAGGGACAGTGAACTGGCCCACTGTTTAAAAAGTTTGAGGACCCCTGTTAAATGCCACAAAGCTCAGGTTTGGATTTATGTTAGAGATACTTAACCTAGTATGAGAAATTTACCAATACATATTATTAATATAGATATACAGGCAAGCATTAGCTATTATGCTAGTTTAAATTTTATTATTTATGGCTTTTCTTCTTCTACTCCCAACCCAATTTATATACACCAATATATAGATAATTGGGCTCTTAAAAACTAAAACAGAAATTCTAAGTCCATAGAAAATGAGAAGTGGGGGCCCAGGAAACACAAAGTTCCTGACTCCTTGCCTGGCCAGGGCAAAGTTCCCTCCAAATGATGGAGGACAAGGCAGTGGGTCAAGATATTCACAATTCTCTCTATAAAGTCCATGTTGTTTGACAGACAGCAGAGAAGGTCCTGGACCCCTGTTTGTATCCCTGCCAGTGTGGGGACCCTGTTCTTGCTAGTGCAGTTACCAAAGGATCATTCACTTTTCCTTTGATTTTTTGAGGATTTTTAATTTTAGGATTTACTTCCTAGAAATAAATGAAGTTCTTGATTCAAGTACTTCTTGTTGTTTATGTGTGTGTGTGTTTTTAAGCTTAGGGTTCATTGTGGGTAATTTTCCTGTTCCCTCATAAGCATTAAAAGAAAAACCATTAGAAAAGTTTAGATTGTATACATTTCTTTGCCCTTTCTAAGTGAAGACTAACCCACCCAAAGAATCATTTTCCGTATATTTAAAGCAGAGAGCAGTCACGATGTAGTTTGAGAACTCTAAATCGCAAGAGGACAAGTACTGATCCTTTTTTTTTGCTTTTAATTAGCTGGAAAGGCCTGAGTTGGCAGGGCACATCCAGCAGGGTCCTTCTGCTTCAGGCTTTTTAGCCTTCAGACAAGCGCAGAATCAGGGTCCTGGGTATACAGCACACTTCACAGCGCTGGGCTTTTACAAAGCAGGTGAAACTGAAACAGGTGGCTGTGGGGTAGGTTTATTTCTCCCAGGGACAACTCCAGGAGCCTCTTAGCTTTGCCAGTGCTCAAATGACAGCTTTCAGGTGTTAGGGCCAAGGACCAAGCAAGTAATCTGCCTGAGGCTGTGCATCGTCCCCACCCAGGCATTTCTCTCAAGGAGGACTCAGCCCATAAATCAGAGACAGAAAGTCTGTCTCCGTGGACGCCGAGGTGCCCTGAGAGCGTGAAGGCGCCACTGTCGCGGCATTGGGCTGTTTGTTGAATGCGTGATTACAAACTGGAAAAGACACAGTCTTAGCAGAGGCTCCAGCACCCGAATTACACAACAGTGATTAATTAGGGCAGCCAAAATTCAAAGTAGCAAAATAATGAACAAGGTTTTAGAATGAATAGGATTAATTTATAATATGGAACAGGCAGTCTGCCCAACTGATGTGCCCTTTGGACAAGTAAAATAATTAAAAGCCTGCATATTCTACCGAGTCTATGTGAATTTTTTTTCAATTAATTTCTGTAACTCTTTTTGGTACTGAATATAGCACGTGTTTTTTTAACGTGACAAATAGCTGTTAAATGTATCAGATGTTCACTGTTACACAAAGACTTGCACTAAATAATGAACTATAAGCACGGCCTTTCTTTTGCAAACTCTCAAAGACACATTTTAATCTGCCGAGAACCTACTTTCCTCTTTCTTTGGTGGGGTTGAAAGAGCATTACCAGTGAGATACTAGATGGTTTGAAAATTTTCTCTTCAGAAATTAAATTTTAAATGGGCGGCGCCTGTGGCTCAAAGGAGTAGGGCGCTGGCCCCATATGCCAGAAGTGGCGGGTTCAAACCCAGCCCCAGCCAAAAAAAAAAAAAAAAGAAATTAAATTTTAGAAAGTAACATAAAAAAGGAATGCCACTGTATCTTTTGAAAATTCCAAAGAATGTGCTAAATGTGGAAAGTAATTAATAGAAAAACAAACTTGATAAAGTATATAAAAAAAGCACAAACTTTAATATTACCTAATTCACTCTCTTGCTTAGGATAGTTAGAAATATATAGCAAATTTGGATTGTGATTGTCAGAAACAGTAGATCATTTCCTCCTTGGAGGAACATTTTAAAGAGATGACATGACCAGGCTGATAATGTTTTGGTGTGTATCTGAGATCAAATAGTAGCTTGGAATAAACAAATTCCGTGACAGGAAACTGTTGGTATTTCATTAACTAATTATTTAGTAACATTCAGCTATATCAGACTATAGTATAAGTGCAGAAAAATCCATAACACAGATTAGGAGTAAATTATTTATTATTTAAGTTTGTGAGTGTAACTTCTATATGAGAATATGTCTTTTTCAAAAAAAGAAGACTCTAGTCCATCTTTTTCTTGGTCTATGCCCACTTTCTTTTTTTTTTTTTAATTAAATCATAGCTGTGTACATTGATATGATCATGGGGCATCACACTGGTCAACACAGCCTTCCTGGCATTCTCCCAGTTATTGTGCCAAGACATCTTAAGTAAAACATTCTACATGTGTCTTTCTACCCTAAGTTGCCTTCTGTGTGTGGTTTTTTGTTGTTGTTATAATAAAACACATGGGTAAGGAAGAAAATTGTGTTCATTTCTTTTTTATAACTTTCATCAGTCTTATTTGCAACTGATAATTGTGAATCAATCCATGGTATTTGATAAATAACTTCCTTTGTGTACAAGTTGGATATTCTGTGAAGTGCTTTCTCTTGAATACTGCTCAACACCTCAATTTGGTAGGCTTGTTAACCCAAAGTCCTCACCGGCCTTATTTGAATGATCTGAACTATTTCTTATTCTTTTCCTATCTCTCTTCTCTTCATTCACTCTACTCCAGTCCCAGGTGCTTCCTTGGCAGAAACTGCCAAATATGAATTAGCCTCAGGGCCTTTGGGCATAGTGTTTTCTGTATCTAGAACGTGCCAGGACTCATTTTTCTCACTTCATTTAAGTCTCTGATAAAAATTGTTCTTCTTAGAAAGGCTTTCCTCTACCACCATGAGTAAAACGGCACCCTAGTTACTCTCTTTAACCACTTACTCTGTTTCTTTTTTTTCTCAATTGCTAATAACACCATAGAATATTGACAAGATATTAATGCAGTTCTTTAGGAATTAAGTAACAAACACCTGCTACATACTGGGGGCACTGTTCCAGGATCTTGGGAAAGAGTAGAGAGCAAGAGAGACAGCTGCTCCTGCCCTCATGAAGTTTACATTTTAGTGAGAAGGATGATATAATAAACAAGACTTAAGAAAAACATGTGGTATTTTAGAAAATAATAAAGACTAATCATTAAAAAATAACTGAGCAGGAAAGGGATTATGAACTGTGACAAGGGTAGGATTGAAATTTAAAGTAGGTAGCCAGTGAAGATGGCTAAATAAAAATGATAGGGAGCTCACTCTTGAAACATCTGTAGGAAGAAAATTCCGGAAAGACTGAACACACACCAAGGGGTGGAGGTACGAGAGACTGGTATCATCCATTTGTCAGTTGATTATCTTTCCTTACCACTAGAATAGAACCTGCATTAGAGCAGAGGTTTTATTTGTGTGTTTTACTTTATTCTCAGTTGACAAATGAGGCAATTGAGGCACAGTATTTAAGTAACTTGCCCAAAGTTCCTGGATAGGAAATGGTGGACTTAAGATTTGGAACAAACAACAAAAAAATCTGTCTCTACAATCTGTGTTTTAATCACTATTCCTGCTGCTATTGGAGCTTGGTTCTCTCTCAGAGTAAGAAGACACAGTGTATAGACTACACAGCAGAACCGGGAATCAGACAAGACTATGAATTGAAGGCAAAAAAAGAGAACTATTTTGTATCACCTGTTTATATTCGGAAAGGTTAGCATGTTTCCTCAGGTTAATTCCACAGTCATTTGAAATAAAAGCTAGTGTGATCAACCAGTACAGGCCAGAAAGAGACCGACAGTGAGATTTGGCCTTACCATTTATTACCAGGAGACTTCGAGCGGTATTCTTTCTCCGTGCCTCAGTTTCCTTAGCTACAAAGGGAAAAGGTTGAGCTAGGTAACCCTTAAATATTTTTCTATTTTTCCTGGTATGTCTTCTGTAAATATTAAGTTCCTGAAAATACTTAGGAAAGTTTTGAATGATTCTTATCTACTGCAGAGATGAATAAAAATTGTCTGCGAAGAGAATCAGACAGAGGCATTACAGGAAAAAGGGTTACAAAGAGAAGACAACTAGACTTAAAAGTTCATCTGTTAGGGAAAGAGTATATAAATATTGGGTTGATGTTTCTGGAAACTTTGTGGAGAAGCAAGGATGTTTAAAGTTACCACATTTTCTGGGCTCAGAATATGAAGGATTTTTGACACCAGGGTAAGGAGTTTAGGCCCTAGTCTATGGGTAGCAGACTGTGTTAACAGTTTCTACATGGAGTTACCAGAGTGGTATATGTTACATGCTTAGTGATACATGTGCAGTTTGGGCTACAGTACAAATTAATCAATTTCTTATTCTAAAATAAGAAATTCTGTGGCATGAATTCTACAAGGCAAGGTAGGGAAGGAAGAGCCAGAGCTTTAAAAAGGTTATGTGAATAAATTATGAAGATGTACAAATAACTTTAGTGGTTGTAGGTGTACAAATAACTCGAGTTCCTTCCTCCTTTCTGATTTCTATCTTGCTTGGGGTCTTTATAGACTACAAGGTTTGTGGTCCTTACTCTCCTGTGGCTTATCACAGAGTGGAAAATAGCATTAAATAAACAACATAGAAACTTTCTTCTCACATCACCTGACAGTGTATAAGGTGTAAGAGTTAAAAGAAAAGTTATAAATTAAATGGGATCAATTTTAGAATTTTTAAGACTGTGTTCATATAATGGCAATTGTAGAAAAGAGTTGTAGTATTTAAGTAGTTGTTTCAGTGGTCAATAAATGAAAGAACAATAAAAGCACCCCATAAGAGAGTCTCTGGTCCCCCACATTTTTTTTTCCTTCCTTTCTTTTCTCCCCCCCACCCCATTCTTATTCACGCTTTAGAGTGGCCATCTGTGTGAAAATTCTCAAGTAACTTCCTTTACAGATGGTGATTCACCAGTTATTACACGGTATTGCATTTCTTGATGACTCACTCACTGGGTCCCCCATGTAGGCCTTTCATTTTTAACTGGAGATTGTGTTTTTCCCCCGGAGTTGTTAAATATAATTCATATGGTCAGTAACATATGAGAACATCTACAGTAGAAGCCATATTAAAAAATTAGTGTATAAGTTCCAGCAAGAGCCTGCAAAATGCAGTAAGAAAATATAACAGAAATCCATTTCAGAACAGATAGGTCAAAAAGGAAAAATAATGTAAAACAAAGATACAAACATGTATAGCTATTTCTGGCCTTTGACCATATTAGAAAATTCCAGAGACTTTCAAATCTAAAATGTTAATTCATACTAAATCAATAAATTTAATTCAATTTAAATTCAACTACATTGAGCTAAACCAAGCTACTAACACAAAGAGGAGTGGCCCAATTCCAGAAATAACTATAATGTCCATCAATATTCAAATCCAGTGTTCAAAGATAAAATGTATTGTGTATGGTGATTGTTTCTGAAAAACAAAGGAACTATTGCACTGGTGGTTGTGATTTATATATATTTATATATATAAATATATATCCCATTTGCCTGTATGTCAGTAATGTTCATGTATATGTATTTTTTAAATATTGTTTTCCTGATTTAAGTAAAATCACTTTTTCTTTACTTGATTTAAATAAGTAAATAACTTTTTAGAAGTGAATGCATAAGTCAATCATAAGCTTTTCTTTCTCCTTCCAAACTGGTCCTCAGATTTTCTGAGCAATGACAATCAAAGAACCCCCTGTGTTTCCTTATGTTGTCCTGTCTCCTACGTGCACAGATGGCATTCATATTTTTTAATCAAAGTCTTCTTCATTTCACCAATCATCATAGGATTTTAGAAAACATGTCTTAGTGATGTGCAAATTGTTCAAGTTTTAAAATCATTCTGGGTCTCACTCCTCATGTACCTTTGTACAGTAAATGCTTGAAAGTGGAAGAAGTATCCTCACAAAGGAATGGCCACTTCACAAACATAAAGAAACCAACTCTGGAGAGGTACTTCCTGAGAGTCACAGCACAGCTCTTCCAGAACAAGTGCCCATAACACCAGTCAATGGCAGGATTTTTTACGAAATTGACATCTTAGAGATGACTATTTCTATTCTGTGTAGATGAACATGTATATGATTAGCTTATCCATGATAAAGAAAAACAAATTTTATTCATTTAAATGAGAAAAAGTGAGGACAAATAATCCTTGTCCTTTGGAAGTGAAATTGTTGTACTAAAAATTCATGTTTTCATTTTTAAATAAATTTTTCTATCCAAACTGTCAGCATAAGTATGTTTTTGTTTTTCTCTAGTGAACTCTATTTTGCCTTCACCTGAAAATATTTTAGCTTTATTTCCAACGTTTACCAACATAATATTTTGCTATTTATTTTAGCCTTAAGTAATGATTAAACTCTCTTCTGTTTTATACTAATGAAACAATTAGAAGTGAAATCAGAAGTAGAAGTGAAATCAATTGAATAAAGGAAAATCACCTTAATGATTTATGCTCCAGGAGATGGGAACTATGTGCGCATCAGGAAGGAGAAATGGACTTATTATAGCATTAATATCACTGCTGAGGTTAGTATATAGGTTTTTCTAGTTGGAAATGAAGCCCCAGCATGATAGAGGTGATAAAAGACACTGGCGTAGTAACAGGAATGCAATAATGCATTTCTTTTCTCAATAAAAACCTAAGAAAGTCTAGATGTCTTTTTTAAAGCATCATTTATATTTTATGAATTATTTGTTATAGAAATTATGAATTTTTTTATTTCATCGTTTCTTGTTTTAAAATTAACAGCGCCGTTTCCCACTGCTTTCTGGAAAACTATTACAATGAAAGGAGTAAAGATAGGTTGTTGAAGTCATTAGAAGCTGAAATTTTCAGTCTATATAAAGAGAAAGATAATTTATCAAACATGCGCTTGTTCATTTTCACGTAAGTACGTGACATGCAACTGTATTTACCCAAAGGACAGCAAATAATTACTTTCTGGAGATTTCTCTAGATTTTTCTAGAGATAGATTTCCCTATCTCTAAACAAATGATATTTCCATTCACTAAAATTCAAAAACAACTAAGTTACAAACTGTCCTGGTAGTCATTACTGCACTTTTCAGGCATTGGTGAGTAGCACTTGGGAAGGTAATGGTGCATGTTGTTATCTAGAAATACTTACAAAGATAAGCTTGAGTAGCAACTCCACCTATGCAATTCCTATCATATCAAGGGAGGACTAGGAGGATCTATATATAGGTTTAAAAATAGTTTTAGTATTACAGAATCATTAATCCTTTCTATATCTATATTTAAATTTCTTGCAAGGATTCTTTTTTTTATTATTAAATCATAGCTGTGTACATTAATGCAACCATGGGGTACCATGTGCTGACTTTATATACAATCTGAAATATTTTCATCAAACTGGTTAACATAGCCTTCACAACACCCTCTTAGTTATTGTGTTAAGACATCGATAGTCTACATTTTGTAATTTTCACATGTACCCTTGTAAGATGCACTGCAAGGATTCTTCTTAAGTGCAATGAGGGTCAGGTGCAAATGATTGACAACTCTTCCTAAACTCAACTGATATAAAATGTGATGCTCACTAACCCAATGCAAGAAATATGGCACAGGGCAAGTTAC
Organism: Loris lydekkerianus; assembly: GCA_963574355.1. Lineage (NCBI taxonomy): Eukaryota > Metazoa > Chordata > Mammalia > Primates > Lorisidae > Loris > Loris lydekkerianus. The sequence goes on from CAUYPK010045517.1 coordinate 26,459, forward strand.
ACACGTCACCTGATTTTTTGGAAATATGCATGTAATGTACATCATTCTTACTTTATCTTTTGGGAAAAAATCCAGTACGTTAACTTCAAGACAAACCTAAGGCAGTCATAGGTTACATAGGGACAGAGAAAAGTCTAAAAAAAAAAAGACCCGAGATTTTACTATACTACTTATCAGTTATGAAATCTAAAAAGAAAGTGATGTAACCTCTTTTTGCAGGACAGATCCATTTCTAAAAGAAAAAGAGCAGCTTCCTACTTGCAATCTACTTCATGGTGTGTTGGTGACCCAAGAAGGGACGGGAAGAAGAGTTAGATATGCAATTCTTAAAATGGGCTTCGATACCAGGAAGACTCAAGGTGGAACTTTGACTTTGCCACTTTCTAATTGAAGAACCTTTTACATTTAACCTCTCGAAATCTATTTCCTGCTCTGTAAAATACTCAAGAAAGCATTGTCCCTGATTGACTGACTGGCTATCTTTTTGTCTATATATCTGAGTATAGATTTATCTATCAAATAATCATCTCACTGTGAGTGCTGGCAAATAAAGTAGGTTTCAGCTTCATCGTCTATGCAAATGTTAAGTGATTATTAGTGGAAGTAGCATGGGAAAATTGCAATTATAAAATGTGCCCTTTGTATTAGCAACTTCATGGCACAGTTTTAATTCTCAATTAATTTCATATTATTTCATATTAGTGAAGTTACAGGACAGAAACCTGCATGTTAATATCAAATTTTCATCTTTAGAGTAAATAAATGCATTCAAGTAACAAAAAAAATTGTAAAAATATATATAAAAAGCATACTATCTCCATCCTTTCTTCTACCAATCTATAGAGAATATTCTGTGGGTTTTCTTTAAACACCTTGGTCACAGCTGCCCAGGATGCAAATTTACAGGAGTTCATAAAAATCTTAATACCTAAAAAAAAATTGAGAGCAGGAACTTTAAAACATATTTAATTTATACACTTGTAATCATAGCTATGTTATTCACAGCGGTTGAAAGTTGGAAGCAACATGTGCTTAGCTCGTGAGTGGATGAATGGATAAACTAAAGGTGGCATAGATACACAATGGTATATATTCAATTTTAAGGAGGAATATTCTTCTACAACATGCATGAAACTTGAAGACATCATGTAAAGTGAAATAATCCAGTTACAATAAGACAAGTACTGTATGATTCCACTTCCATGAAGTAATTAGAGCAGGCAAATTCATAAAAATAAAAAGTAGAATGGCGATTGCCAGGGCATGTAGGGAGGCAGAAGACCAACTATTGTGTAATGAGTATGAAGTTTCAGTTTGGGAAGGTGAAAAAGTTCTGGAGATAGTGGTGATGGTTGTGCAATGCTGTGAATGGACTTAACTCCCCTGAACTGTACACTTAAATTGGTTTGAAAATAAATTTCATGTTATGCACATTTTGCCACAATAAAAAAAGTTTTTCCTATCTAATAATTTTCTGTACACATATCTGCTTCCTTATACTTAGGATTATAATCTTCACTTTGGGGGCTTGTATTCATTATAACTAATTTGAAAGGGTATGGGAAGGGAAGTAAAATTGGTCTTTTTTCATTAGCCAGATCCCCTAATTTTAATCATTTCCCAAGTTTAAAATAAATGCACTTAATCCATATTAAGATAATCAAAATAGTTTCTGGCTTTGCTTCCCTTTCTAGATAACAGGTTTAGGTATACTGATGAATTGACTGATTTAACAAAGCAGGTATTTTATTAAACCACTCAAGTAGCTACTTATAAATGAAATTGATGCTTATGCACAAACAGTACTTGCACAAATGCTGTAAGTATTAGGAAATATTTAGCTTTTTTTTTTTTTTAAGACAGAGTCTCAAGCTGTCGCCCTGGGTAGAGTGCCATGGTGTCACAGCTCGCAGCAACAACCTCAAACTCTTGGGCTTAAATGATCCTCTTGCCTCAGTCTCCCAAGCAGCTGGGATTACAGGCACCTGCCACAACTTCTGGCTATAGGTCTTTTTATGGAAGGATTTTCCAGTTTCCTATCATACTATTTTTCATATGCATTTTTAAGAGTTTTAAAAGTTTACTATTCACATGCATAATTTTCATCCATCCACAAACTTTATGACTCAGAAATTCCTATTCTAGTAACTTACTTTAGAGAATTTCTTGCCCAGGTGCACCAAAGGACATATAAAATAATATTTCTGCAACAGCTTGTAAATTACAAAGCAGGTAACAACTCAAATGTCAAAGAAGAGAAGGAAAAAATAAATTGAGGATATTAAGATAGTGGAAAATTATATAGCAATGAACCAAAGCCATTTCACTATACATAACAATGTAGAAAACAATTAGAAACGCAATTTTTTCTTGAGAAAGCTAGTTCTGGTAAGAATATGGGCAAAATGTGACAATATTTGTAAAGTTCAGAACAAGTAAAACTGCCATATATATGAAAAAGTCATCTCAATTCTCAGGAATGTACTAAGCCACTGTGAAAATCTGTATAGGCGATGCACTACACACTTCAGGGGTATCACTCACATCATACCTGCATGTAAATTTGTAAAGTGCGCACCCTCCACAACTGCGTGAGGAGACCTGGATAACATTAACTTCCAAGGGGTACAAGAAGGCAAGTGCCTAGTACAGAAGTCGCTTTATCCATTTTGGTGCTTTAGTAGTTCTTAAACTGGGAAGCAGATTAATAAATGTTCATGATATTGCATGCAAAATATTTTGTATTTATCAGTGATAAACTCCCAGAAATAATTCTTGGCTATAGCCTAGTGTTGAGGGGTAGAAGAGAGTGGGGATAGAAAATCAACTGTTTTCCATGCACGGATAAATTTTTTTTCTGTTCTATTCTTTTGTCACTAAATGCCACTCTTGTTTTCTTTGTTCCCAGTAAAAGAAAATAATTAGTCAAAATACTGTATCATATGACCTCATTTAGCTATATCAAATTATGACCACAAAATACTTGTCATGATGTCTTGTTAAATATTAAGCAATTGTATAATCTTCAAATCCTGAATGAATGAGAAAATGATATAGTCTCAATCAAAACCACTTAAATTAGGTGGTGCTTGTGGCTCAAAGGAGTAGGGCACCAGCCCCATATGCCGGAGGTGGCGGGTTCAAACCCAGCCCCTGCCAGAAACTGGAAAAAAAAAAAAAAAAAAAAAAATGCATTTCACACCTGGTTCCTCAGGTATGTGCCGCACATGGAAGAATTTTTGGCATTGCAGGTTGAGAAAAAGACTTTGCTCCTCAACTTCTTAGGTGCTCAGTAGCCTCCTTTATTTCTACTCTACCTACTGCATACAGAAGATGAGATTTTCTGCAAAAAAAACTAATAAGAATAAAAGTTGGTCAAAATAATTTAGAGATGTCAGAATCCATTCATTTGTAATGGTTGGCTTTTTCCAGAACAGATATACCTGGTAGAAGTATTCTTAAATGAAGTTTTGTCTAAGAGAGTACCACTTTAATTAAAATATGCCTTCCATTTATGCTCCTCAAACATATCATATCTCAATCTCAAAATTGAACATGTGACTTAAAAAGTCATTATTTTTTCAAGTTATTTAAATCTAGTCTTAAAAATGCACCAACTACCATGTTATATTTTGAATCACAAAAGCAAAGTTATCTATCAGTCAGTAATCTAGCATATGCTGCTGCATAAAAATCAGTTTTGCTCTTTTAAGTTCTTATGATAACTACTTATAAATACATATACAATTGGATAGCATGAAAGTAGAAGATAATTGATTGTGCATTCTTGCTTATTTCTATTTTTGAGAAAAAGCTCACTGCTCCTGTAAAAATGTAGCATCTTATTTTTATACATGCAGGAATATTCTGAGTAAAATGCTAATTTTCAGAAAGTTTTTATTGTTTAGTTACTATAATAAACATCATGTTAAAAGTACGTATTCAAATTAAAACTTGCCTCTCCAGTGACATTTGAAAAATGCCATCTGTATTATGTGCTATCCCAGAATTCAGAGAATAGCTCCTTCCCTTTATATATAATACTCACTCTATTATAAATTATAACATAAACTACTTTGCTTGAGAAAATAATACTTTAGCCATAATTCTCTAATGGATCCTCGGCAGTCTTGATTTCATCTAATAAGTGTCTGTAATATGTCATATGCCATGAGACACACAAGAAAGATGAAAATACTAAAAACTAACAAGGAAAAATGTGGATGGGGCGTATCTCAGAAAAAAGGGGAAAAATCTATACATTGGTTGAAATTCAGTAAGTTAAAATAATATAAGCCAAAGTATGCCATTTGTCTATCTTTATTAAATCCACTCGTAAACCTTATTTAAAAGAAGGCATTTTGCTCTGTTTTTCTACCAAAAGAGAAAAACTAGGACAAGTACAGGATAGGAGAATTTTTAAGTGAGACATACTGACAGATTATAATATGGTGCCCCATCAGATGACATGGTGTTTTGACTGTATGGCTACAGAGGGCTGTAATTTAAATGCCATTAAAGACACATAAGCTTTAGCATGGAGACAGGAACACTGTAAAATCTTTTGGTCTGCAGTCACAATGCAGATAAAATTGTTCCTTTGATCTTGCAATGCCAAAGTCTGTTGTCCAGAAGGGAAATGTTTTTGTGCTTCTGTCTTAAACTAAGACAGATTTCTTTTCTTTCTTTCTTTTTTTTTTTTTTTTTTTTTTTATCTAAGTCATTTTGTTAACACCACATAAAAAGTAAAACGTTATTTTATCAAGCAGAACTCAGTTTTCTTCCATTGTTATTTTAGGTTATGTTATGATTATGTAGGGCTCAAAAAAATGTGCCCAAAATACACACATCTGGGTTTAAAGTGACTAGACTCTAACTTCAAATGTCTTGATGTGGAAAGTTTAGTGATGTTTTTATGCTAGCAGTTAGGAACACTGTAGTCTTCTACTTTCTTTTATATGTTTTTCTGTTTTAAAACAATAGGAATAAATTTCACACATAAGATTTAGCAGAACATAAACACAGGTTTGATCTCCATGAAAAACCTTAGCAGCTAAATAATGGTAATAAGACATTTGCAAACTCATTCTCCAGATTGTCTCTAAGTTCTAAAATATTAACAAGTTTTGGCATTAAATTATAATTTTACATGCATCTATCACATTATCAAGGGGAAGTGATGATGTGGGAGATTTTCATAATAGATTTATTATGTCTTAGGTATATGAAAATCTGGACAAAAGGAAGTAGTTGTGCTTTAAATGGTCTTAATGACTCATTGCACATGACCCTCTTAAATTTACGTTAAGACATTTATTATTTTTGGATAACAGTATGTCGCTGGTAGTTTCTAGAATTCAGCATTATTTATATGGCAATTCTCCTTTGTATTAAAAGATGAACAAGATTATTTTTAAAGTAGGTACTGTTAGAAATATAAATATTTTGCCAAGATTTTACCTAACATTAAAAATATTATTTATCTCTCTTTGTTCTCAGCATACTTAAGAATTATTTCCAGGTTACTTTTTGGTACAAATTTGGGGGTGATTGAAGACAATATTTTTAATGGCCAAAAATAACATTTCCATTTTGTCAAAATTTATGTTAGCAAGTGGGAACATCTTGATAATAAACTACTAACGTCAGGTTTGAATAGTTTAAAGGCAAAATGTCTTATGGATAAATTATCTGTTTTTTTTTTTTTAATTTTTCTACTTTGATGTAGTGTATTATTTTATGGAATAACAAAATTCTAAGTCAACCATCTGACCAAGAGGTCTTTGGAAAGTTAAAAGTGACTTTAAAAGTGTAAGAAAAAAGAAAAATACAAAAACAACTTAATCAGCACTATTTCTGGTACAAATTGGGGCTCAAAGTAAAATAATTCAAATACAATGGGTATTTCTGCAAGGCACCAATAAACCAGCAAGCAAATAAAATCAAAACCAAAGGCTGTAACTTAATTCTTCATTAATACTGTTCTAAATATTTGAAAATGGTTGTATTCAATAAAAACAGAGCCTTCTTTTGCTATCTGTCCTGAAGTGGAGACTAAAGGAAATGCTTTGGTTGAAAAGTCTTGGTTGAAAAGTCTTTGCCCAGTGTTTATTATTACCCAGCTGTGCCAGATTATTAGTAAAAATTCTGGAGTGTAAACACCCTGGAAGCAATGTCCCAGCCATCGCCCTTGTATTTCCCCCCAGAGCTCAATACATATATCTGCCAAATGATGAGAGTCCTGGCTGCAGACCGGTGTGCCTGTATCTTTTTTTGTGTAAGTGGAATCTCCTGGCAATGAAAGTACTTCAGTGGCATTTTGTCCAAACCTCTGGAAAATAGCAATGACATGTAATGCCATCACCATATAAACATGGTTCTGTTTTATTGATTCTGAAAATAATTCATATGCCTAGGAATATCCTGAACAACCCAAGATTGATACAGAATTTCTGATGACTTGTTTCATGCGGATGAAAAGTGAATCAAAGTTAAGATAAGAAAGGCAAACAGCCTGAAAAGCAGCACAGAACAATCCTAGAGGAAGTATTGTATACTTTGCATCTGATATTGACAAGGCTTTTTCAAAATTTCATATCAACATCTTTCTGAAATCCCTAATTGTTAATGGTTACAAATACCAGCTCCAGGCACATTGCTTAGCAAGATGTTCTGGACCAGTGAAGATAAACAAACCAGTAAGTACCTCAACGAATATTGTTTTTATGGTTATTTAAACCTGCAGCATGCCTCAGAGTATTAAGATAATAGAAGAATGCATAATACCTCGTGGTTATCACAGGAACAGTTAGATAATGTGGCAGAGTATTTAAGTATACATGGACTCAGTGTAATAGAAAATATACTATAAATGCATTTCAAACAAATTTATAACCAGGAGAGGATATCAGAGGTTACAGTCACTGAGTAAAAGGTATTGGCAATGCTTTAAAATCAATCATCAATCATTAAATTACAGCAGAGGCGGTGAGGAAATTGAGATTTAATCTCTATTGAGTGTAAAATTCCAGAAGAAATAATTAAGCAAAGAGAAAAATTAAATTTGAAATTAGGGCAAATAAAACTCATAATACAATATTTTGAAAGAAATGCAGGAAAGAGGAAAAAAACAAAATAAAACTTATAAACTACATAAAAATCACACGCAATTATATTTTTGTAGAGTTATGTTAGGAATCAGAGCAATCCTCAATCTGTTCTGCAGAAAACAGTTCAGTTTCTAGATCACCAGCAATTGTTTTGATTAACAAAGTAATCGTAGGGCAGTACTAAAATCCATTTCATTCTTAATTCGATGAACAAAAAACACTAATGCTCTTAACGTGAGAGTGATAATTATTTGTAGCCATTTCAAAGATAAATTACCAGTAAATCGATCCAGCAGTAATTCCCTTTGATTAGTTTTAAAGAATAGAGCAATCTGAATAAACAATTTATAGATTTATGAGGTCAAAAACATTTACTATTTTAGACATGTAGTGATGCCAGAATTCAGTTGTTCAATACACTAATTCTGTACTCTTTTTTGGAGAACTATTGATTTATAGCAAATTCACAAAATCTCTGTTAACTGAAGTGCTACATGAGAAAATAGAGAGCACAGTGATTCTCATTAACTTAAATCAGCCAATTATTTTCCAACAATTTAAATAGGAGTATATTGCCGGGTAAGCCTTCTTCCCTGCTGGTCATTTGGGAGAATGATAAGTGGAGTGGAGTGATGAAATAAAATAGGGAGAGAACTGTAAGAATGAGCAGGATGATGTTCAATTCTCTAATACAACACGGTCCTCTATTTGAAATGGTTAAATGTGGAATATGACCACAAGGTCAAGTTACAGGTTATTAAGTGGAAGACCACATTCAATACCTGTTGGTGGTGGAGATGGTGAAAATGTACATTTGTATAAGGTGCCAACACGTGGTTGCTACAAAATAGTGTGTTCACCAACATCCAAGCTTTTTTGAGCTGCCAGAAAATACAAAAACAATTAGGGCTCTTTAGAATGTGTCGTTAACTTCCTGCGTTAGGACAGGAATCACAGCTGCTCCAGTAGCATGGCTCCCCAGATGTCAAGGCTGTAAGGGCGGTGAGGTAATTGCAGGAAGGAAGGGATACAATTGTGCTATCACAGATTATCCTCCCCATTGACAAGCCTGGATACAGCTTACTGTCAGTGGTCTGGCTATGCACATTGTGAGCTGGAGGTTCATGTTGATGTTTGGAGTATTGCATATTTGCTTCCGGAGAAAGGATTGGCCTGAATTATTAAATTGTGTGGGAAACAAAGAGAGTAAGTGCTCCCTAAGTTGTATTATTTGATGTGTAAAGCATCTTTAAGTGTTAATAAATGTTAGCAGTGAAGGCCAGTCTCACTGAGATAAAGGCCAAATAAAAAATTTTACTGTTAGTGTTCCAGTCCCATAACTTTCTATTGCATGAAGAGCAAATAAAATGATCGGTCACAGATAAATCAATCAACAACTCGGTGTAAGGCTTTCTTTGGACACTAGTGACTGAGTTGAAGAGACCCAGTTATGATTTTCCAGTGTTTCACTAAGAATAATTTCTTTTGCAACTTCTCCTGCTATGTAGTCAAAAGACTAAAAGTTATTAAAAACTCTGTAAGCTCTCTTTCAGAAGCTAGACTCAAGGTGTCATATGTCTATATGAGAATCTTAAAAACTACACTCTTCTGGCATATTTCATCGTCAAAAGCAGTGTGTACCCACAGATTATTGAGATTAATTGAAGAAATGCACTTTGACAATTTCTCCTTTCTGTTAATGTATCTGTATTGCTGCACTCAGTGAAGACGCTAGCCTAATGTGCTTTGTAAATGTATGTCATAAACAGTAAGCTGGCTTCACCTGAAAAATGGCAGGCTTGAGTATATTGTGAAAATTATGAGAAGTGGCAAATTCCAAATTCATTATATCAGCCGTGAAGAAAGGGGCTTCTCATGTCACTTATCCCGCATACCCTATCCTCTACTAAAACCCTTAGCCTCTCATAGTTTTTTTTTTTTTTTTTTGGTAGCAAACTGTATGTTACTGTTGACTCACCCTGATCTAATCACAGTCAACTAAACAGCTGTAAGTCATATGCACAGTTCTGACAACATGTTATTCCATTCTTCAGAATTTTTAAGAATGGAACATTATGCCTGTCTTGTTAAACCTGCTCATTATATCTGACGGAGAGAAGGCTGATTGAACAATTCCAGAGAGCATCATTCCCATCATCATCTTCATTAGGAGTACTTCATGGAGCTGAGTAGTCTTTATGGCCCTACATGGTAACCCTTTGAAAATGTTTTCTGGAATCACAGATAATTTATTGCCTATACATCAAATATGATGTCCTTTAGTTTAATGAGATCCTAAATTTAATAAGATCTTGCCAAAGTTTAAACGAAAAGTATTGAATTGATGGGGCCTTTAGGCTGTAAAATATGTGAGGACAAGACCTGGTGGGTACATTGAGGGTCTGAAGACTTAGGGAAGAAAATGTTTATTTGTGGCAGATGGAATAAGAATAATTGGGAAAAAATGTACACAAAATAGGGATAAGGAAGTAGTGACTCGTTCAGGAAAATAAACTACCTTGTGTGAGTATTTAAAAAGAAGTTTTAGCTAATTCAATTCCACGTTTGAGAGCAGATTATGCGTTTTGTTTTTCTTTTAAGGTTTCTCATTTTTCAATGGTAGGTAAAGAATCTTTCATAAAAAACAACCAGTCTCATACATCATTCTTTGCTGTGATACAGTTGATTTGGTCCATTGCAAATGAGGAAAAGAAAATTCATGCAACTTGTTTATTTGTTTATTTTCTACATGGTCTTTTGCCATTTTTAATGAAGAGGAAGTTACAGAGTCAAAATGAGAAACTGTCCCTGGCCCTAATCTTGTCTCTAGAACAACGACTCTCTGTGGGACTCCGGGTCATCTGAGAACTTGTTAGAAATACAGATCCTCATACCCCACCTGCTGAATCAGAAATTCTGGGCATGAAACTCAGAAATTTGTATTTGAACAAACTCTCCAGGTAATTCTAGGTATAGCTAAACTTTGGAAAACTGACCTTTTGAAAGATTTTTTCAGTAACTAAGTTCTAAGAATCATTAAAAGAAATTGCATTTTCTTGTCAATTTGAACCCATTCACTGTAAAAATGTATTATCCTATTTCAAATCTACTGGTAATGATGAATTCTTATATCCACTTTCCTCCTTTATTACATGTTATATTATTTATGATCAGGGAAAGATCATATGCAACATATCAATGCAACATATAGAAACAAAATATCATTACCCTATACTCTGCATAAAGAAAAAATTTGAGTGGTAAGCATAACACCGTTTTCTTACATAGTTACTACAAATTGGGGCTATGAATCTCCAAGTTTAATGTCTAAATCTCGACACTACAGATTCATGGTGATATATTCAATCACCATACAATGAATGCCTGGAAGATACTGAGCCCATATCTATTCGTAGTGCACAACTCAACGTCTATAAAAGGCAAAACTGTTATTTTATCATTAATGGATCCAGAAGAGTTATTAAAATCTCATATTGTAAAAAATATAGTAAAAAAGAAATACTGGTGTATTTAACTTTGGTGCCTTCTATCACCTACCACAGAGTTTCAAAGTAGGCTTTGATTTACCTGATTTACATTGCCTTGGTATTGGCACAAAAACAGAGAAGTAGATGTCTGGAACAGAATAGAGAACCAAGAGATGAATCCAGCTACCTACCATTATTTGATCTTTGACAAGCCAATTAAAAACATTCAGTGGGAAAAAGATTCCCTATTTAACAAATGGTGCTGGGTGAACTGGCTGGCAACCTGTAGATGATTGAAACTAGACCCACACCTTTCACCATTAACTAAGATAGACTCTCACTGGATAAAATATTTAAACTTAAGACATGAAACTATAAAAATACTTGAAGAAAGTACGGGGAAAACTCTTGAAGGAATCGGCCTGGGTGAAT
>CAUYPK010045522.1:0-10286 GCA_963574355.1 Loris lydekkerianus
AACAGAACCTCTGTCAACTTGCCCTTGGCTTTGTCTGTGCCTTTACATCCTCACATCCCTGTCACTTCTTCGTTCCTTTGTTCATGCCTAACAAGGCTTATTTTCCATTGGTTCTAGATCTGTGCTCTCTTCTGGAGTCTCAGGGACTTCAAATCATTTCATTTTGGGCTTCAGGCCCAGCGCTAGACAGTAGTTCACCCTCCTAAATCTTACAAGGACCTAGAAACTCATCAGCATAGCTTCAGACAAGGCCTCCATAGTCTTTTAGTCACTGAGATGGAGAAAGGATAGAAAAAGAGAGAAAACGGGAAAGTAGGACTGACAGCTGCCCCAATAGCACAAAAGATTTTTTTTTTTTTGTGTGTGTGTGTGTGTTTTTAAGATGGAGTCTAACATTTTTGCCCTCGGTAGGGTGGTGTGCCATCAAAGCTCACAGCAACCTCAAACTCTGAGGTTTAAGTGATTATCTTGCCTCTGCCTCCCAAGTAGCTGGGACAAGAGGCAGCCCCCACAACGCCTGGCTATTTTTTCAAAGACAATGTCTCACTCTACCTCAGGCTAGTCTCCAACTCCAGAGCTCGGAAAATTCACCTGCCTTGGCCTCCCAGAGTGCTAGAATGACAGGCGTGAGCACCTGACTTGGCCCAAAAAAGTTCTTTAATAATGACTACCACTTTCAACCTTCTCTAGATTCACTTACTCAAAAGGCCCATGCATGAACAACATGCCCTTCTACCGAATGGATCCCTGTGCCCCCCATATCTGAAATAAAATTCTCCAAGAGCCATTCTTTGCTGGAACCGCAGAACCATGTCCTCTGAGCAAATGAGAAATGCACAGGAATGAAGATTATAATCACTTTAGAATGGGAGATTATATTCACTTTCTGGTACTCATGGTCCCATAAATTCATATCTTCCATACCCAGGAACCCATGGGAACAGCTTTCATCTAACCAAAGTGTCTGAGTTGAAAATGGGCTCCTCTTTGACACACCAGGATGGCCTTCAGTAACTTACTCTCTAATACACATAAGCAAATTTATTCTAATAAATACTGGAGCCATGCCGTCTATTCATTCTAAATGGTAAACATTTCAATTTCTCTCTGCTATTTCCATCATTAATATGAAAAATAATGGCTTGGTGGCTGTGGCTTAAGTGTCTAAGGTCCCAGTCACATACTCCTGAGCTGGAGCATCCAAATCCAGCCTCGGCCCACTAAACAACAAGGACAGATACATCCAAAATTTAGCCATGCATTGTGGTGGGTGCCTGTAGTCCCAGTTACTTAGGAGGTGAGGGCAGGAGAATCGCTTGAGCCCAGGCCTGGGAAGTTGCTCCGAGCTGCGATACCACAGTACTCTACCCAAGGTGACAGCTTGAGGTTCTGTCTCAAAAAATATATATAAAGAAATAAATAAAACTAAAAATAAAATAAAAGCAAAATGCAATGTCCCTTTAAATAGTCCACAGTTTCTCAATTCTCTATAAGATACTGTTACCTTACTCATCTTTGTATTACTTTCCAATTGCCCCCCTCAACCCAAATAATAGAGCAGGTTAAATCTACTCACCACAGGGTAAGAAGCATTTTTACATTTTCACAGGACACCTCTATTTCTAAACAAGTCTCGTCTGGTCTGAGAGGCTATCACCTGGCTCTGGAAACCAGCTACTCACCTGTGATCTCAAAATGAGGGATACTGGTTTGACAGCCTCTGGGGATTCTGGATTTTACCCCTCTTGTTCCCCCCCCCCACAATTCTCCTTTTATTAATATCGTCTTAAAACAGTGCCTTTCAGTGTCGTTACTGTGGAACTCTTGATTTGTCATTTCCCTTTATTTCCATTCACTGAACAATGTGATCAAACCTAGAGACAGGAGCTGGACAGCCCGGGCCTTTTTTTATTTTTTATTTTTTTTCCATGAGACAGAATACCAAGGCAGGTGGATAACCAGGTCCTTTTAATTCTAGGAGCACTCTGCTGTATATCAGAGAGTCCCACTTCTCTATTGTGGCTTGCCCCAGAATAATGGGACGTATAGGGTAGAAACAGTATGACCCAAAATGTAGCCATAATCATGCATCTGGTGTAATAGAATTGGGTCACAGAGGTCAAACTCTTTACCAGTCTGATTTAAAACTGTTAGGCTTTACATTTCAGAATCAGCTTTTCAAACGCTAATAGTGTAGCATCCATCAGCTCCTAGGGTCAAATGATCTTTTCCCCTGGGAGCCATTTTTTACCTTTGTCAGAATCAAGCCACAGGAAATGCAGTTGGATAGCTGAGTCCATTTATAACTAGGAGCATGCTGCTGCCAGGTGAGAGAGTCCTACGTATCCAGTGTGGTTTGCCTCAGAATAGTGAAGTGGGGGGGACAGGGTAGGAACAGTATGACCCAAAATTTAGACATAAGAATTCCTGAGGTATAATGAATTGTGTCACAGTGGTCAGACTCTTTACAAGTTGGATTTAACATTGTTAGGTTTTATAATTCAGAAATGGCTTTACAAATGCTCATAGTGTAGCATCAATCAGCTCCTGGGGTCAGGTGATCCTTTTCCCCCAGGAGCCATGTTTTTACCTTTGTCAGAATCAAGTTACAGGAAGTGCACAGGACAGTCAAAACCACTGCGATTGGTTGATGTGATGCTCCGACCAAGAGGATGACTCAATCATGTTAAAGGCCACGAAGCTCGATGACAGGTTCCCCTCATGGTGCTATCCAATAACATGGCAAACTGTGCCCTGTCATGGGACAACACAGTGAGTACAAAACTGTCCAAAGTGGCCCAAAGTTGCCACCTTACATTGTCCCCAGTGTCTGTATGCTGCTCCTCCCTGGCTGACCAAGCCATCTACACCAGAACAAAGGAGACCAAAGATACTGAGTAATTGACATCACAGGAACAGCCAAGGTGCCACAGTCGACACTCTAGCTGGAGAGGGAACAGTAATACCACCTACTTCCCCAGAGTCATGAAGTGGCTTTACTAGGAACTCAGCCTGTCCCTGGAGGCTGTGAGAGTCAATGATTCCTTAGTCCTCGACATCTTTGAGCTAATGTCCCAGGACCCAGCAATTGGCCTTCTACACCAAGCACTCGACCATCACCACCAGAGACATTCGAACAACAGTGAGCCTGGTACTGCCTGGGGACATCAGAGAATGCAACGTGTCCCAGGCCCCCAAAGCCCTCCTCCGGTACACCAACTACAACTGAGTTGCCTCAGGACCACCTGAGAACTGAAATCTAGAGCCTCTTTACAGAGCTACCCACAGTTGCCCCCAAACAGCTATAGCTCACCAAGAGACAGCTGTTGAATTTGGGGGGTAGGTAGCAGGTGGCCTCCCTCCCTACTGATGTATGAGGCATTCTTTCTGAGAAATAAAGGTTGTAATCTCTGACATACTTGTAATGCAACTTACTCCAAGCAAAAGTGCTGGATTTTCCATAATTATGTTGCATTTCATCTCTTTCCTAAATGGTCACTTCCACTGGCCATCCTTTCTGGGGATATTTTCATTGTAATGATATTTTTCCATTTGAATCTCATTCTTTCTTGAGTGTGTGATGCAAATTACCAGAAGTTCATGGCATCTGAACAGATACCATCCAGGAGCCAGGGATAAAAAAAAAAAAAAAAAAAAAAAAGAGAAGAAGAGAAAAGAAAGAAAAAGAAAAATAGTCATACATGGAGATGGGCACCTGTAGTCTTAGCTGATTGGCAGGTTGAGGTAGGAGGATCTCTTAAGCCCAGGAGTCTGAGGTTGCAGTGACCTATGATGCCACTGCCCTCTAATCTGAGACCTTTTTGCTAATAAAATGAGGAAATAAATAATCCAGGTGACTTCTTTTATGTCAGGTGTTTAGGGGATTTTTCCCATATCTAAAACAATATCAGTCACCATTCTGCTGTTTCAGAAAAAAAATCTTTTGAAAACAAATTAGTAATTTTATGTTAATGTTATGAATACATTTTTACGGTTTTAAAATAAATACTCTAAAATTTGTGTTGTAATAATTTTTTTTTTTTTTAATCATAGCTGTGTACATTAATGTGATCATTGGGCACCATACACTAGTTTCATAGACCGTTTGACACATTTTCATCACTCTGGTTAACATAGCCTTCCTGGCATTTTCTTAGTTATTGAGCTAAGACATTTACATTCCACATTTACTATGTTTCACATATACCCTTGTAAGATGCATAGAAGGTGTAATCCCACCGATCCCCCTCCCTCCACCTACCTCCCCCCTCCCTCCCCTCCCTATCCCCCTTCCCCCTATTCTTAGGCTGTAACTGGGTTATAGCTTTCATGTGAAAGCCATAAATTAGTTTCATAGTAGGGCTGAGTACATTGGATACTTTTTATTCCATTCTTGGGATACTTTACTAAGAAGAATGTATTCTAGCTCCATCCATGTAAACATCAAGAGGTAAAGTCTCCATCTTTCTTTAAGGCTGCATAATATTCCATGGTGTACATATCCCACAATTTATTAATCCGTTCATGGATCGATGGGCACTTGGGGTTTTTCCGTGATTTAGCAATTATGAATAGGGCTGCAATAATCATTCTGGTACAAGTATCTTTGTTATAGTGTGATTTTCTGTCTTCTGGGTATATGCCAAGTAGAGGAATTATAGGATTGAATGGCAGATCTGTTTTTAGATCTCTAAGTGTTCTCCATTTTATGTAAGTTGCATATGCTAATGTTTACCTTAAAACTTATTACAAAGGCTATGAAGACAAACCCTTTGTAATACGTTTTAAGGTAAACATTAGCATATGCAACTTACATAAAAGTTCTTTGGGTTCCTATTCTTATTTAGAAATGTAGAAGACTGACAGCTGCCCCAACAGCACAAAAGGTTGTCTTGTTTGTGTTATTTTTATTTTTATTTTATTTTATTTTATTTTATTTTATTTTATTTTATTTTATTTTATTTTTTGTGTGTGTCTTTGTGTGTGTGTGTTTTTAAGACTAAGTCTCACATTTTTGCCTTTGGTAGGGTTATGTGCCATCAAAGCTCACAGCAACCTCTAACTCTGGGGTTTAAGTGATTCTCTCGCTTTAGCCTCCCAAGTAGCTGGGACAAGAGGCAGCCCCCACTACAGCTGTCTATTTTTTTAATGACAAGTTCTCACTCTGCCTCAGGCTAGTCTCCAACTTCTGAGCTCAGACAATCTACCTGCCTTGGCCTCCGAGAGTGGCAGAATTACGGGTGTGAACCATCTCACCTGGCCCAAGAAAGTTTTTTAATAATGACTACCACTTAAAAACATCTCCAGATATATTTACTCAAAAGGCTCATGCATGGACAACATGCCCTTCTACAGAATGGATCCCTGTGCCCCCCATATCTGAAATAAATTGCTCCAAGAGCCATCATTTGCTGGACCCCCAGAACCATGTCCCCTGAGGAAATGAGAAATGCGATGGAAGGAAGATTATAATCACTTTAGAATAGGAGATTATATTCAATTTATGGAACTTGTGGTCCCATAAATTCACATCCTCCATACCTATGAACCCATGGGAACAGCTTCCATCCAACCAAAATGTCTGACTTGAGAATGGGCTCTTCTTTGACACACCAGGATGGCCTTCAATAACTTACTCTCTAATACACGTAAGCAAATTTATTCTAATAAATACTGGAGCCATGCCATCTATTCTTTCTAAATGATAAACATGTCTATTTCTCCCTGTTATCTCTATTATTTAAATGAAAAATAATTGCTCGGCACCTGTGGCTCAAGCGGCTAAGGCCCCAGCCACATACTCCTGGGCTGGTGGGTTCAAATTCAGCCTCAGCCTGCTAAACAATAAGAACGGATACGAACAAAAATTAGCCGTGCATTGTGGTGTGTGCCGGTAGTCGCAGCTACTTGGGATGTGAAGGCAGGAGAATCGCTTGAGCCTAGGATTTGGAGGTTGCTGTGAACTGTGATACGACAGTACTCTACCCAAGGCTACAGCTTGAGGTTCTGTCTCAAAAAATTACATAAAAAAAAAATAAAAATAAAAATAAAATAAAAACAAAATGCAATCTCCCTTTAAATAGTCCACAGTTTCTCAATTCTCTGTAAGATAACATTATCTTATTCATCTTTGTATTACTTTCCAATTGCCACCCTCACCCCAACTAATAGAGAGGCTTAAATCTACTCACCACAGGGTAAGAAGCATTTTTATCTTTTTACAACACATCTGCTATTTCTAAACAAGTCTGCACTGGTCTGAGAGGGCATCACACGGCTCTGGAAAAACCAGCTATCTACCTGTGATATAAAAAGGAGGGATCGTGGTTTGACAGCCCCTGGGGATCCTGGATCTTACCCCTCTTGTGCCCCCTCTCTGCAATCCTCCTGTTATTAACATCGTTCCTTGTCTTAGTCAATATCTCTGCTCAATTATTTAAGATAGGGAAAAAAAATCGTCAACCTCAGTTGCAACCCAATTTCTACCATTCCCTAAACTTCTTCTAGTGACCCCAAAATGCACACAGTCCTACACACACCTGACTTGTCCTGTTGAGTGCCTCTGTGACCCTATTCAGCCAGAAGAAATTTCAAAAGACCGAACATTGTCCCCATCAAAATGTGTAAGAGTCTGAAATGTCAGGAGCGCTAGTGGGGCATCACACAGACCATCGTCCCTCTTCTCCTCCTCTGTTCCTAAGACAAAGAACACAAAAAACCTACTTAGCCCCACCCCATGAAGAAATCCATGCCAAAGGACCCTTACCCATCAAATCCCTATGGGCAAGCTGTGGAATTTGTCCAACCCTTAGGGACGCATATAAAGGGGTCTCTAACTGCCCTTGGTGGGAGAAGCCTCCAGTCTCCTCTCTGGCTTCCACACAGATAACTTTCAGTTTGTTTATGTTGGTGGACATTGGATGTTTTATTTATTTATTTATTTTATTAAGGTATTTTTTATTGTTATTAAATCATAGCTGTGTACATCAATGCGATCATGGGGCACCATAAACTGGTTTCATAGACCGTTTGACACATTTTCATCACACTGGTTAACATACACTTCCCAGCATTTTCTTAGTCATTGTGTTAAGACATTTATATTCTACATTTACTAAGTTTCACATGTACCCTTTTAAGATTCGCCACAGGTGTAATCCCACCAATCACCCTCCCTCTGCCCATCTACTCCCTCCCTCCCCTCCCTCTCCCCCTTCCTCACATTCTTAGGTTATAACTGGGTTGTAGCTTTTACATGAAATCATAAATTAGTTTCATAGTAGGGCTGAGTAGATTGGATACTTTTTCTTCCATTCTTGAGATACTTTACTGAGAAGAATATGTTCCAGCTCCATCCATGTAAGCATGAAAGAGGTAAAGTCTCCATCTTTCTTTAAGGCTGCATAATATTCTATGGTGTACGTATACCACAATTTATTAATCCATTCGTGGATAGATGGGCACTTGGGCTTTTTTCATGACTTAGCGTTTATGAATTGGGCTGCAATAAACATTCTGGTACAAATATCTTTGTTACGATGTGATTTTTGGTATTCTGGGTATATACCTAGTAGAGGAATTATAGGATTGAATGAAAGATCTATTTTTAGATCTCTAAGTGTTCCTTAAACATCCTTCCAAAAGGAATGTATTCATTTGCATTCCCACCAGCATTGTAGAAGTGTTTCCTTTCCTCCACATCCACAACAACATCTCTGGTCTTGGGAATTTGTGATATGGGCTAGACTTACTGGAGTTAGATGATGTCACAACGTAGTTTTGATTTGCATTTCTCTGATGATTTAGGATGATGAGCATTTTTTCATATGTCTGTAGGCTGTGCGCCTGTCTTCTTCAGAGAAGTTTTCTCTTCATGTTCCTTGCCCAGCCTGTGTTTTGATTACTTGTTCTTCTCTTACTTATACGTTTGAGTCTCCAGGGATTCTGTTTATAAACCTTTGTTGGAAACACAACCTGTGAATGTATTCTCCCATTCTGAGGGCTGTTTACTTGCTTTATTTAACTGTGTTCTTGGCTGTGCAGAAGCTTTTTGTTTATTCAGGTCCCAGTAGTGTATTTTTGAAGTTGCTTCAATTGCCCGGGGGGTCCTTCTCATAAAATACTAGCCCAGACTGATTTTTGCAAGAGTTTTCCCTGCACTCTCTCTGTTATTTTCATAGATTTATGTCTTAAGTCTAAATCTTTAATCCAGTGAGAGTCAATCTTAGTTAATGATGCTAGAATGGTGTGGGTTGAGTTTCAGTCTTCAACAGGTCGTCAGCCAGTTCACCCAGCATCATTTGTTAAGTAGGGAATCTTTTCCCCACTGAATGTTTTTAATTGGCTTGTCAAAGATCAAATAACGGTAAGAAGCTGGGTTCATCTCTTGGTTATCTATTCTGTTCCAGACATCTACCTCTCTGTTTTTGTGCCAGTACCATGCTGTTTTGATCACTATCAATTTATAGTATAGTCTGAGGTCTGGTAGTGTGATTCCTCCTGCTTTATTTTTATTTCTGAGTAATGTCTTGGCTATTTGAGGTTTTTAGTAATTCCATATAAAAGGAAATATTATTTCTTCAAGATCTTCAAAGCATGACAGTGGAGCTTTAATAAAAATTGCATTAAAATTGTATACTGCTTTGGGTAATATGGAAATTGTAACAATGTTGATTCTTCCCAGCCATGAGCATGGTATGTTTTTCCACTTTTTAACATTTTCAGCTATTTCTTGTCTTAGAGTTTCATAATTGTCTTTATAGAAATGTTTCATGTTCTTTGTTAGATAAACTCCCAAGAATTTCATCTTCTTTGGCACTACTGTGAATGGGATAGAGTCCTTAACTGTTTTTTCAGCTTGACTATTGTTGGTATATATACAGGCTACCGATTTATGAATGTTGATTTTGTAACCTGAGACACTTCTATATTCCTTGATCACTTCTAAGATTTTTGTAGTAGTCCCTAGTGTTTTCCAGACATACAATCATATAATCTGTGAAGTGCAAATGTTTGATCTCTTCTGACCCTATATGGATACCCTTGGTGGCCCTTTCTTCCCTGATTGTGGTGGCTAAAACTTCCATTAAAATGTTAAAGAGCAGTGGAGACAATGGGCAACCTTGTCTGGTTCCTGATCTGAGTGGGAATGATTTCAATTTAACTCCATCCAATAACATATTGGCTGTGGGTTTGCTTCAGATGGCCTCTATCAGTTTAAGAAATGTGCCTTCTATACCAATTTTCTTAAGTGTTCTGATCGTAAAGGGATTCTGGATATTATCAAAAGTTTTTCAGCATCAATTGAGAGAATCAAATGGTCTTCACTTTTTAATTTTTTTTATGTGCTTTATTTTATGAATTTTATTTATAGATTTACGTATATTGAACCACCCTTGAAACCCTGTGATAAAACCAACTTGGTCATGATGTGTAATTTGTTTCATATGTTACTGGATTCTGTTTGTTAGGATCTTGTTGAATATTTTTGCATCTATATTCATTAACGATATTGGTGTATAATTTTCTTTTCTTGTTTGGTCCTTCCCTGGTTTGGGGATCAGGGTGATGTTTGCTTCATCCACCATGTTGGGTAGTCTTTCTTATTTTTCTATATTTTGGAACAGGTTGAGTGATATCGGTACTAGTTTCTCTTTAAAGGTTTGTTAGAATTCTGACGTGAAGCCATCTGGTCCAGGAGTTTTTATTTAGGCAGATTTCATATGGTAGATGCTATTTCAGAACTTGATATAGGCCTGTTCAAAATTAGTGTATGATGCCCCATGATCATATCAATGTACACAGCTATGATTTAATTAAAAAAAAAAAAGAAAAAAAATTTCCACTTGATTTTGTCTAAGTTTTGGAAGGTGACGTGCTTCCAAGTATTTGTCACTTTCCTTCAGATTTTCATATTTCTAAGAATAATGTTTCTTGTAATATTTCTTTAGGAATTTTGGAATTTCTGAGGAGTCTGTTGTTATTTCATTTTTGTCATTTCTGACTGATAAAATTAGAAATTTTTTTTTTATTTATTTTTATTTTTTTATTTTTTTATTTTTTTATTAATTAATTTTTTTTTATTATAGATAAAAATATGCACCATAGATGTGGCCCAACCCATCACCCTCCCTCCACCCAAACCTCCCCCTCCCTTCCCCTTCCTTGGTCTTTTCCTCATAGTCTTGTGGTATAGTTGGGTTATAGCCTTCATGTGAAAGCTATAGTTTAGCTTCATAGTAGGGCTGAGTACATTGGATACTTTTTCTTCCATTCCTGGGATACTT
>CAUYPK010045523.1:0-10846 GCA_963574355.1 Loris lydekkerianus
ATCCAGGCAGTTTCCTGAGTCCCCCTGAAGTTAGAGAACTGCCAGTAAGTATCGTATTTCATACGTTCATCTTCTGATCTGTGGTCACGTAGACAAGTCTTTACATATTTAAAAGTTTCTTTTAGCAAAGTCTCTCAGGAATGGAAGAAAAAGTATTCAATGTACTCAGCCTTACTATGAGGCTAAATTATAGCTTTCACATGAAGGATATAACCCAACTATACCACAAGACTAAGGGGAAAGGGCCAAGGAAGGGGAAGGGAGGGGGGAGGTCTTGGTGGAGGGAGGGTAATGGGTGGGGCCACATCTATGGTGCATGTTAGAATGGGTACAGGCTATTGCACTAATGTACACAGCTATGATTTAACAATAAAAAAAAAATAATAAAATTTTCTTGATTGGGAGGTACCTGTGGCTCAAAGGAGTAGGGCACCAGCCCTACCAGAGGTGGTGGGTTCAAACCCGGCCCTGGCCAAAATAACTGCCCAAAAAAAAAAAAAAAAAAGTTTCTTGATTTTCTAAGGTGGATTTGCTCTAGTTCTCACTATTTTTAGTAAAAAGTGATGACAGCTATCTGAGTGTATTTTATGTAGGTTTTTCCCTCAGGTCTTAACATTTTGAAGAAAATTAAGCTTTCAGTGTTCCCTCTGAACATGGATCAGGATTAAATTACTTGAAGTGATCTGAAAAGTTTCCATCAGGCTGTCATGTCATTACCTGATGCCGAGTTATCTGGACTTGTGTTTGTAGTGTGTATGCACCACCAGTTGAGTGATGCAACCATACTTGGCCTATTCTCTCTTTGTGATCTTAAAACATTTGGGTCAGCATTTAAAGCACACGCTGCAGTTGCTGTCAGGCACATGAATGGAGGATGCATCCAGAGAAAATTTTGGGCACATGCTTTTTTTTATCTAAATGAAGTGTAAAATGAGCCAAATGTTGTATTTGCTGCCTAGGAGGTCATTAGAAGTTAACAGATGATGTGAAGAGTAAATTGTTAAGT
Organism: Loris lydekkerianus; assembly: GCA_963574355.1. Classification (NCBI taxonomy): domain Eukaryota; kingdom Metazoa; phylum Chordata; class Mammalia; order Primates; family Lorisidae; genus Loris; species Loris lydekkerianus. The sequence continues at coordinate 1,007 of CAUYPK010045523.1, forward strand.
TTTCTGGGTGAAATTAGGTACTTACTGTGCTCTTAAGTAATGCTGCGTTAAACACACAGGTGCTCCTATATGTCCCCCTCTTTCCCCACAAAGGACAAATTCGAGATTACTGTTCTCTTGCACATGTCACGGTGTAAAGAAGTGAAGCCTAAAAATTGCTTAGTTTTAGCTCAGTGTAAATTTCCAAATAACTTTGGGACAGATACTTATTTTTTGGTTAACAGAGCAGCTAAGGATTTTGCATAAAGGCTAGTAGACTTCCCAAAGGAGGAGAAACTTAAATGTTTCTCACTAGCTTTGTTCACATCCTGGTAGCTACTAATGAAACTGTCTATTATGATTTGGCCAAAGTTTTATTGACCAGGGAAGATAGAGGGGAAAGCAATCATTTTCATTGGTATTTTCATACCTGGGAAGGATTTCATAGATTACAATTTACAGAATGAGTGGATTGAATCCCCCATGGGTGGAAGAGATGGCAGAGGCACATCTCTTTTTTGGGAAGGAATTTAAGGAATGAGAATATGGCCAATTAGTCTCAAAGCATCACTGGATTAAAAAAAAATAATAATAGGGTTCTGTGCCTGTGGCTGTAACAGCTAAGGCGCCAGCCACATACATCTAAGCTGGCGGGTTCGCATTCAGCCTTGGCCTGCCAAACAATAATGATGACTGCAACCAAAACATAGGTGGGCATTGTGGTGGGTGCCTGTAGTCCCAGCTACTTTAAAGGTGGAGGCAGGAGAATTGCTTGAACCCAGGAGCTGAAGGTTGCTCTGAGCTGTGATGCCACAGCACTCTACCCAGGGGCGACAGCTTGAGGCTCTGTCTCAAAAAACAAATCAAAACAAAAAAATAGTCTTCCTTGTTAACCTTGCCTGTAAAAACCGTAGTGGTTTTACATGACTTCTTTTTTTTTTTTTTTTCTTTTTCATTTATTTATTTATTTCCTGAGGATATTTTTATTATTTTATAATCACTTACCTGCTGTCACTGACCCAGAGTTTCTTGGTCACAGTTTAGTTTCCATGCCTGTGTCAACACAAATGATGTGACTTGTATTGATAAGTGCTACTTCTGGACATTTTTGAGGTGCCTTTTTCTCAAGGAGTTCAAGGTGGCTTCAGGGTAGAAATTGGATGCTTGGGTCACCATATATTCTTGCAAAGGATGGAATGTTTATCCCATAAGCTCTGGAGTCAAATATCAGAGAAAACTCCAGTCTAATAGAAATGTTCTTACTAGAAAATGTGCACTGTACCTATAGATGTGGAACAGACTTTTTGGGTGAGAGCACAGATTTTGAGTCAGTTGTGGATTTTTGGTTCATTTGCTTCTTAGTTTTGTGACCGTCACGTCTCAGTCCTCAGTTTCTCATCTTTAGGTAGAGATAATTCCTCAGCTGTGAGCAGCACATATGAAGTGTTCGATACGGTGCTGGGCGTGACTAACCGTTAGTAAATGTTTCCATTGGGATGGCTTGATGGCAACCGGACAGGTAGTGCCATGGGCCTTCTTTTTAAATCTTAAAGCTCTGTGGTTTGTTTTTCCTCCCAAAATATACTGTCCAGCAGATACAGCCGTGAGGCACCCTTTGGTTTTTTTTCCTATTGACTCAGGTAATTTTTATTTCAAATCTGAACTGAGTAGCATTTTGGTTTCATCCAAGCCATTGCCTCACTGACCCCACCATAAATCACTATCCTGTTTGCCTTCAATTTGGACTTAAAAGTGATTGGTTTTTGTCCATTCCCCATTAGTAAAGATTATAAAGACATGATAATGAGAACACAAGTGTAAGATATCTCATATTTTACCTTTTAATGAAATCTAAGTCAACAATCACAAAAAATTAAAAACAGTTAAGATATGTCTGCATTAAGTATTTTTAGTGGTATGGGAACTAGTGTCTGACAGTCTGTGAATATCTTATTATGGAACAGATTGATGCTAGGGTGTTTCAGCATTAGGGCGGTTCAGTCAGATTCCGATACCAAGTTGTCCTGCTTGATTTCACTTCAGTTTATACTGTCTGGATGGCTGACACCACCTCTATGCAAACAACTAATCCACTTAGTCTCTCCTAATTCTTTCCCCTCTGGGTGAAGGGCTTGTCTATTTAATGGTAATCAATAGGAATAAATACATTTCCATTGTGTCTTAAACACCGTCACCTGTTCTGATGAGCCGATGTGGTGGAAGCCCCTTGAGTACAGTCTGGTTTGGAAGTTTTCATCTGAGCACAAGTTTTCATCTGCATCACTCATTGGCTGTCATGACTAACAAGACTTTTCTCTCGAAGGAGGATGGGGCTTCTTATGTCCCAAGTGAACTATGTGCCTTCCCCCCACACACACACACTTCTGCCTTATTTTTAAAATCCATTTGTAGATTTTAAATTGCCAGCAGGTGGATGAGTGCCTCTTCCTTAATTATTCACAATGATTGTGACTATCTTGAAAAGGGTGTTATGTATGAGTTGTCTAAAAATAAGTCATTACATGCTTGCTTCCTTTTGTTGATAAATTACTAAATCAAAGAAATACCTCAGCTAGGGTATAAACTTCCTTTGGTATGATATTCGTACAGTCAATTTGAAGAAATTAGGAGTAGTTGGTATTAATAGCGCACAGTTCCTGCTAAGGAGTCTAAAGTATACCCTGTAAGATCTAGGAGTCAAATGTCAATAAAAAGAAATCTCAGCCAAAGTGATAGGTTGGTTATATGCTATAAATGTCAGCCTTTCTCTTGCTTGGTTGAACATGAGCTTAGAGGTACCTGCAACAAATTTGCTTGAGACACAAACTTGATAGACTGGAGGACGGCATAAAACCAAAAATGGCAAGTATTTAAGGAAAAGGAATCAGACTTTTTTTTAAATCCCAATCTCAAAAAGAATCACTATTGCTTTGCTTTTCAGATATCTTGATACTGCCGTAGCGTGTCTATCCCCCAGTAACGTCACACCTGCTTTCTCCATGTAAGTTGAGGCATCGCCTGGCAGACTCTCCCTTCCTTCAAGTCCATTTTCTTTTACATTTCTTGGCATCACTGAAGCTTAGCTTTCTCTTGATGAAGTTTCATTTCCAGTTAGCTTCTCATTTAGTCGGGATGGTGGGGATGAGGGAGGGAGGAGTAAGCTCTCAAGTCTCTAATCTTTTGCCTATAAAATGGAATGGTATGGGTGGATAGGGTGCTTCCAGTTGTGAACCACGGATGCTGCAAGCGCCTCCTTGGTTTTCTTAGTTTATATCTTTTCCATTTCTTTGTTCATATGGGCCACAACTTCTCAGGATCCACTTCTATTTTCCAGATATTTAAGGACTGGCTTATGGTAATTCTCTCATTTTCACTAGTATCCTTAGTGACAACAAGGACATTGGGGATTCATTGACATTCATAACATAAAAATTCCTTAATTTTGCACACAGCCCCTCCCCACCTCAGCTGTTCCCTGTCATGGCCATTTGCCACTTGTAAGATCTTGTATTGCAGAGCTCCCCATCTGACAGTATCTCACTTTACACTTGCCCATCTCCTGCTTCCTGGCCACTTTTAAGTTTTTTTTTGTTTGTTTGTTTTTGAGGCAGAGTCTCACTACGTTGCCCTTGGTAGAATGCTTTGTCATCACAGCACACAGCAACCTCAAACTCTTGGACTTAAGCGATTCTTTTGCCTCAGCCTCAACCTCATCCTCCCTACAATGCCCGGCTGTTTTTTGGTTTCAGTTGTCATTGTTTAGCAGACTCGGGGTGGACTCGAACCTGCCAGCTTTGGTGTATATGGCCAGGGCCCTAACTACTTGGCTACGGGTGCCGAGCCGCACTTTTTGCTCAAAACCAATTCTATTGGTTCACCTGATGACCGTTGGCTTGCTTCTTATCATGGATTGTAAGGACAACCATCTGATTCAAGGCTAGATACTCACATCTTTTTAATTTCTGCCAGACATTCCAAATCACTGGTATCACTTTGGCTTCAGAGCCAGTGAGGCACTTTAAGCATCCAGTATCCGCCAGCCGCCATGGTAAGCATTTTATACACGTAAGCAGTTGAATCAGCACAACCGTCCTTTGAGGTTCGGGTATCACTGCCTGTGTGTTACAGGAAGGGAGGCCGAGACACGTGAGGTAATGTGTCCTCCTTAAGCACTACTAGACAATTGGCAGAGCTAAGATTTAAACAAAGGTTTATTACAAAACAACACCCTGTTCATGCAGTGTAATTTATTTTTAAAGTTATACTTTCGTAATGTCACATGTGTATGATTTCGACAAGGTTTGTGGTGATGAGAAACTGCTCCTCTCCTCCCCATGTCCCAAGCTGTCCTCCACCCCTGCGAGGCCCTGCACTGTGCGCTGCGCTGCTCACTACCTGTGTCTGGGGGGGCAGCGCTGCGATGGCTGTGCCTGTGGCTGCTTTGATTCTCAGTTTTAGGTATTAACCATCGACTTCCTATCTTGGAAGGGGGGGATTTGCCTTTTCACCCTCTCCCTTCAGCCCCCACTTGCCATGTGCACCTTCCCTTATCTTCTCATCTTCCAACACAGTTAATGTAACAGTGGTCAGGTCAATGCTTAGTATATTGTGGTTTTTGTAAACACAATTCTCAACTGACATGTTCCTCGTTAGCACTTCCACGTTTCTTTAAGAGTGAATTCTGGCTGGGCGAGGTGGCTCAATCCCCACACTCTGGGAGGCTGAAGCAGGTGGATTGCTTGAGCTTAGGAGTTTGAGACCAGCCCTAGCAAGAGCAAGACCCACTCTCTACTAAACATAGAAAAATTAGCTGAACGTTGTAGTGGACACCTGTGGTCTCTGCTACTCCAATGTTGAAGACAAGAGGATCTCTTGAGCCCAAGAGTTTGAGGTTGCTATGAGTTGTGATGCTCTGTACTCCACCCAGGATGACAGAGTGACACTCTGTCTTAAAAAAAAAAAAAAAAAGTTAATTCTTACATTTTATCAGTTAAATAAATAAAAAGTTGTTCAATTTTTTTTTTTTTTGAGTCAATTCTTATCAAAGTATTTCATTTGATGATTTTATTTATAGTCATCTCTAGTGTAACCGCTCACTCCCGTCTGGGTTCTAACCAGTCCTGATCCTGTGCAGTGTAGAGTCAGGTGTGACCAGGGTTGTATGGCCACAGACTCTACCGAATATTTAAAGTGGGGCTCGTGAGCTTCTCTGTAGGGCAATGTGCGCCATTTTGTTCAGAGCTCTCAATGTTATCTCAAGACTTAGTATCTTTTTAGGACTTCCCTCTTATCCAGCTTAGATTCTCCAGAGAAGAAGTTTTCCTTCATTCGGCTGGAGAATAAAGCCTGGTGTGCCTGTTCACTGCACAGCTCTCTCCCCTGGGGCCCCTTCACGGCACACAGCTCCCTCCCCTGGGGCCCCTTCACTACACAGCTCTCTTTCCTGGGGTGGGCCTTTCTCCTCAGCTGTGCCTGTGCTCCTGAGTAAGATGCTCCTTGGTCTCACCCTTACCAGGTAGTAACTCCATTTGTCCGTCTGGGGTCACAGGGAAGGTGGCTTGGCCATTTAGAATAGGGGAAGGGAACATAGGATTTTTTAACTGCTTTTTAAATCAGATGGTAGCTTTATAGAGATATGATTCATATACTGTATAATTCACCTTTTTAAAAGTGTTTTTGGTATATTAACAAAGTTGTGTGACTATGACCAAAATTTAATTTGATAACATTTTTAGCATCCCCCAAAGAAGCCCTGTCCCTCTGAGCAGTCACTCCCTCCTTTCTTCTGCCCTCTCGCTTCTGGCAACCACTGAACTACTTAAGGTCTGTTTGTCTTTCTCTTTCAATTGTCTTCTTTTACATCTTTCAGACATTTTGAATAAACAGAACGATACAATATTCTTTTGTGATGGGCTTCTCCTACTTAGCACAATGTTCATCCTTGTTACATGGGTGGGGACTTCTTATGTTTCCAAATAATATTCCATTTATGATGTACCAGGTTTTGTCTTTTCATCAAGTAATCATATTTGAGTTATTTCTACTTTTGGCTATTATGAATAATGCTGAACAATCATACCTATATACTCGAGTATAAGCCGAGTTTTTTCGGCACAAAATTTGTGCCAGAAAACCTGAACTCGGCACAGATTTTGTGCTGAAAAAACTCGGCTTATACTCGAGTATATATGGTATGTGATTTTTGTTTGAATATATATTTTCACTTTTCTTGAATATAAACCTAGGAGAAGAGTTGCAGAGTCATTTGGTAACTTTAGGTTTAACTTTTTCAGAAGCTTCCTGATGTTTTTTTCCAAGTGACTATACCATTTTACATTTACCTGGAGTAAAATTGCCGAGTGATAAAGTAACTTTATGTTTCCCATTTTAAGTAACCACCAAATTGTTTCTCAAAGTGGCTGTATCCTCTTACTAGAGGACTAGCAAGTTATGAAAGTTACAAATTTTCTTCTTCCTTGCCAAAACTTATTTGTTTTATTTTATTTTTTTGCAGTTTTTGGCCGGGTCTGGGTTTGAACCCACCACCTCCAGCATATGGGGCCAGCGCCCCACTCCTTTGAGCCACAGGTGCCACCCTCCAACTGGGTCGGAAGTTGCATCTCACTGTGTGTCTTTTTTTATTTGCATTTATGTAATGACTAATGATTTAGGGTATTTTTCCACGTACTTATTGGCCATAGCTTCTTTGGAGAAATGTGTATTCTATTTTTTTACTCAAGTAAAAATTGGTCTATTTCTTTTGTCATTGCTAAGTTTTAAGAATTCTTTATTCTGGATACTGTCTCCAATGAGATACATGATTTACAAGCATTTTCTCCTGTACTGCAGATTGTCTTTTCAATTCTATTTATTTTTTTTTCTTTGGGTGCTTATGCTTTTGGTTCCCTAGTCTAAGAAATAATTGCCTAATCCCAAATCACAAAGATTTGTGCCCATGTTTTCTTCTAGGAGTTTATAGTTTTAGCCCTTACATTTATGCCTATGATTCATTTTGATTAATTTTTGGGTGTGATGTGAGATGGGAATCCAACTTCATTGTATGCATGTGGATATCCAAAGTAAGTTGTCCCAGGACCATTTTTTGTTGTTGTTGCAGTTTGGCTGGGGCTGGGTTCAAACTCGCCATTCTCAGGATGTGGGGCCATCACCTTACTCACTGAGCCACAGGCACTGCCCAAGACCATTTTTTTGTAGAGATTATTCTTTCCACTGAATTATCTTGGTACCTTTAATGGAAGTCAGTTGACTAATACCTGTCAGGCTTTATTTCCCCACTCCCAGTCCTACTCCACTTACGCCAGTCCTTACACACACACTATTTTGATTACTGCAACTTCATTGTTGAGTTTTTAATCATTTAGCTGCTGCTTCCACTTTGAACCACTCTTTTTCAGTCTCCTCCATTTGCCCTAAATTCCAGAGGTATTTGAGCCATTAGGGGATTATTTAGTGTAAACTGGATTTCTTCTTGATAGTTTGAGATTCAGCTTCTTATATCTGTAAAGTCTTGGATCGCTTTTTCATCTCCTTTTAAGCTTCTAAGTTTTCATTGTGGTGGTTTTCCAACTCATGTTATTATTATTATTATTATTTGCAGTTTTTGGCCGGGCGGGGTTGGAACCCACCACCTCTGGTATATGGGCCCGGCACCCTACTTGAACCACAGGCGCTGCACATGCAAATTCTTATTTTATTTTCTTTTTTTTCCAATTCATGTTATTTTTATGTGTCTTGAAAAGTCAGTCTTCCATGTTGTTTTAATAAAGATTCTGGAAGGAACAAAAGTACTTAAATCTTCTTTTTAAATTAATGTTTTAAGTGAATGACTTTTAGTACCTTTTTGTTCCTATTCCCACATTCAAGAAGGGACATTGCCCAGTGAATTTACCCCTTCACAGCCATGGTGCTTTTCATTGCATCCTTCCTGTTCCTGCCTTAATCCAGGCTGTCACCTCCTAGGTAGACTGTTTCACATCCTGAGAGGTTTAGTCTAGGGCGTCATCTCCTAGGTAGACTGCTTCCCTTTCTGAGAGGTTTAATCCAGATTGTCACCTCCTGGTGACTGTTTCACATCCGAAGAGATTTAATCGAGGTTGTCACCTCCTAGGTAGACTGTTTCACATCCTGAGAGGTTTAGTCTAGGGCGTCATCTCCTAGGTAGACTTTTTTACAACTGAGATGTTTAATCCAGATTGTCACCTCCTGGGTAGACTGTTTCACATCCTAAGAGGTTTAATCCAGGTCGTCACCTCCTAGGTAGAATGTTTCACATCCCGAGAGGTTTAATCCAGGTCGTCATCTCCTAGGTAAACTGTTTCAACTCCCAAGAGGTTTAATCCAGGTCGTCACCTCCTAGGTAGACTGTTTCACATCCCGAGAGGTTTAATTAAGGTTGTCACCTCTTAGGTAGACTGTTGCACATCTGGAGAGGTTTAATCCAGGTCGTCACTTCCCAGGTAGGCTGTTTCACATACTGAGAGGTTTAATCCAGGTCGTCACCTCTCAGATAGACTGTTTCACAAGCCGAGAGGTATAATCTAGGTCGTCATCTCCTAGGTAGACTGTTTCACATCCTGAGAGGTTTAATCAAGGTCATCTCCTAGATAGACTGTTTCATATCTCGACAGGTTTAATCCAGGTTATCATCTCCTAAATAGGCTGTTTCACATCCTGAGAGGTTTAATCCAGGCAGTCATCTCCTAGGTAGACTGTTTCACATCCCAAGAAATTTACTCCAAGTTGTCATCTCCTAGGTAGACTGTTTTGCACCTTAGATGTTTAATCCAGGTCGTCACCTTCTACGTCAACTGTTTCACATCCCAAGATGTTTAATCCAGATTGTCATCTGTTACGTAGACTGTTTCAATCCCAAGAGGTTTAATCCAGGTCGTCACCTCCTAGGTAGACTGTTTCACATCCCGAGAGGTTTTTTTTTAAATTTTATTTTTATTTATTTATTTATTTATTTATTTATTTATTTATTTATTTATTTATTTATTTATTTTTATTGTTAAATCATAGCTGTGCACATTAGTGCAATCGCCTGTACCCTTTCTAACATGCACCGTAGATGTGGCCCCACCCATTACCCTCCCTCCACCAAAACCTCCCCCCTCCCTTCCCCTTCCTTGGCCCTTTCCCCATAGTCTTGTGCTATAGTTGGGGTATAGCCTTCATGTGAAAGCTATAATTTAGCTTTATAGTAGGGCTGAGTACATTGGGTACTTTTTCTTCCATTCCTGAGATACTTTGCTAAGAAGAATATGTTCCAGCTCCATCCATGTAAACATGAAAGAGGTAAAGTCTCCATCTTTCTTTAAGGCTGCATAATATTCCATGGTATATATATACCACAGTTTGCTAGTCCATTCATGGGTCGATGGGCACTTGGGCTTCTTCCATGACTTAGCAATTATGAATTGGGCTGCAATAAACATTCTGGTACAGATGTCTTTGTTATATTGTGATTTTTGGTCTTCTGGGTATAGACCTAGTAAAGGGATTATAGGATTGAATGGCAGGTCTAATTTTAGGTCTCTAAGTATTCTCCAAATATCCTTCCAGAAGGAATGTATTAGTGGGCATTCCCACCAACAGTGTAGAAGTGTGCCCTTTCCTCCACATCCACGCCAACATTTCTGGTTTTGGGATTTTGTTATGTGGGCTACTCTTACTGGGATTAGGTGATATCTCAAAGTAGTTTTGATTTGCATTTCTCGGATGATTAAGGATGATGAGCTTTTTTTCATGTGTTTGTAGATTTTGCATCTGTCTTCTTTAGAGAAGTTTCTCTTTAAGTCCCTTGCCCACCCTGAAATGGGGTCACGTGTTCTTTTCTTG
>CAUYPK010045528.1:0-15944 GCA_963574355.1 Loris lydekkerianus
CTATAATTTAGCTTCATAGTAGGGCTGAGTACATTGGATACATTTTCTTCCATTCCTGAGATACTTTGCTAAGAAGAGTATGTTCCAGCTCCATCCATGTATATAAAAGAGGTAAAGTCTCCATCTTTCTTTAAGGCTGCATAGTATTCCATGGTATACATGTACCACAATTTGCTAGTCCATTTGTGGGTTGATGGGCACTTGGGCGTCCAGGGCCAGGTTTGAACCCACCACCTCCGGTATATGGGGCCGGCACCCTACTCCTTGAGCCACAGTCACCACCCTCTACTTCTTCTTCTTTTTTTTTTTTTTTTAAGACAGAGTCTCACTCTATCATGCTAGGTAGAGTGCCATGGTATCAGCAACCTCAAACTCTTGGGCTGAAGCAATTCTCTTGCCTCAGCCTTTGGAGTAGCTGGGACTATAGGCACTCACCACAACATCTGACTAGTTTCTTATTTTTCTTTTAGTAGAGACAGGGTCTTGGTCTTGCTCAGGCTGGTTTTGAATTCTTGAGCTCAAGCAATCCTCCCAAAATGCTAGGATTACAGGCATGAGCTATGGTGTCCGGCTTATTTCTTCTTTCATTTCCATAGTAATCACCTTTCTCTTTGCTGAAGGCTCACCTGGACTTGCAGTGGACTTTTGCTTTGGAGGCATGGTCATAAGGATAAACATAGACTCAAAATCAAATAAAAAATTTAGGATGAAAGTGATGCTATTTGCAAACAACTATATAAACAATGAGACTAGCTATTAGCACAAAGATGCTGCACCAAGGAACTGGTTATACTATGCAGATTTGTTTACATGTACAGAAAAACTACTCCCTGAATTATTAATCTAATTATTTAATTATAAATTATCTTTATGGTGAACCTTGGGAGCCCATTTCTAAGTATGACTGTAAGTCAGGTTGTCTATAATTTGAGGACTGCCTATATATGTCATATCTGTGAATCCATAATGATATAAACATATGATTGAATAAATAAGTGGGTTGGAATAGATAAATCTCCCATACTGAAGAATTTCCAGTAATTTCTGTAGATATTCCATCCTCAAGGGAGGGGGTGCATAAATGCATAAATCCCTGTTCCTTAATAGGTGGAAAAAGAGTAACTTTGCAGTGGAGAAATCTGACAAACACTACCTCAGCCAGATGATCAAAGTTAACATCAGCAGTGATAGGTCATGATTAAAATGGCTTTACCTGTGTCTTCTTTCCCAAACCATTATCCCCAATCTAATTATGTGAAAAATATCAGGCAACTCCCAACTGAGAGACATTTTGCAAAATATCCTACTAGTACTTCTCGAAAATGTCAAGGTCATCAGGCCCGGCATGGTGGCTCATGCCTGTACCTAGCACTCTGGAAGGTCAAGGGTGGTGGATTGCTCGAGTGCAGGGGTTTAAGACCAGTCTGAGCAAGAGTAAGACTCTGTCTCTACTAAAAACAGAAAAAACTAGCCAGGCATTGTGGTCCAGTTACTTGGGAGGTTGAGGCAAGAGGATTGCTTGAGCCCAAGAGTTTGAGGTTGCTGTGATCTGATACCACGGCACTCTACCCAAGGTAATAGACTGAGACTCTGTCTCAAAAAAAAAAAAAAAAAAAAAAAAGTTGCCAAGGTCATCAAAAATAAGGAAAGTCTGACAAACAGTCACAGCCAAGAAGAATCTAAGCAGATGAGATGACTCAATGTAATATTGTGTCCTGGATGAGTTTCTGGAACAGAAAAACAACATTGGGTAAAAATTAAGAAAATCTGAAAGCACATGCTTGAGTTAATAATAATTTATCAATATTTGTTTATTAATTATGAAAAATTTGGCATACTAATGTAAGATGTTAATAATAGGAGAAATTTGCCAGGTGCTCACGCCTGTAATGCCAACAACTTGGGAAGCTGAGGCAGGAGGATTGGTTGAGACCATCTCTCTACAAAAAATAGAAAAATTAATCTGGCTTAGTGGCACATACCTGTAGTCCCTGCTACTCAAGAGGCTAAAGCAGTAAGATCACTTGACCCTAGAAGCAAGGCTGCAGTGAGCTATGATCGTGCCACTGTACCCTAACCTGGGTGACAGAGCAAGACCCTATCTCTAAAAAATATGTAAATAAATAATAGGGGAAATGGTTGTGGGGATATATGAGGATTCTTTATATTCACAATTTTTCTATAAATCTAAAACTATTCCATATGAAAAGTTTAAGAAGAAAAGCCAGTTACTTAGTAGAGAATGAATGATTAGGCCCAGATTAAGAACAGAACTTTTCAAAGTTGGACTTTCTAGCCTATAAAAATGGAGTTGGCTATTAGCATTGAATCTCTATTCAGCCAGGCGTGGTGGCTCACGCCTGTAATCCTAGCAGTCTAGGAGGCTGAGGCAGGTGAATTGCTTGAGCTCAGGAGTTTGAGACTAGCTTGTGCTAGAGCAAGATCCTGTCTCTACTGATAATAGAGAAACTAGCTGGGCTTTGTGGTGGATACCTGTAGTCCCTGCTACTCAGGAAGCTGAGGCAAAGGGATTGCTCAAGCCCAAGAGTTTGAGGTTGCTATGAGCTATGACTCCGTGGCACTCTACCCAGGGTGACAGAGTAAGACTCTGTCTAAAAAAAAAAATTGATGGAGACTAAAAGTATAAAGAGTAAAAGATAGTTAATAGTTACAAAATAGTTAATAGGTGTGTGTATACCCAACTAGCTAAGCAGGTACCCAAAGTATCCATACTGTACACAGAGATGGGGAAGCTGAATGGGTGACAAAAACCACCTCCCTGGTTTGACTTTCCACTCACTAATTGTGGAGTTGAGAAGGGGTCATTACTTTCAGGTAAGATGGTGTTTCTTATACTTTAGTTGTCTACAAATGGATTCTTTTTAAAGGAAAAAATTCAAGTGATCAATAAAATGTCTCAAATACATTTTTTCTTATAGGTCAACCATCAGATTGCTATCAGCAGCACTGCTCTCCTGGAAGACCTGCCTGAAATTAATAACTGCCTTTGTTACTTAGGTCACCAGAAATCTAAGTATATACCTGGTGACCTAAGTAACAGAAAATTTAGGTTAAGAGACCAGTCTTTGAGTTTTGAATTATCACTACAAGAGTTGGGTGTTTAGGATAGGTAAGATATTGTTTTTGAAATGAAAATTCAATTAAATTTCTCTTGGCACTTGCAAAGATCTGACAAAATCTCCTTGGATGTCCCAGTAAAGAAGTATACCATTGAGTCATTAAACCTGTGGGAGAAAAAGAGCATAATTGTGGGAGCCCTAGGATGACAGCTATGCAGGAGGCCCAGGAGTAACCAGTTCAGAAGTGGACTGTAGGAGGCAGGTCTTCCAGGAGAGCAGTGCTGCTGATAGCGATCTGATGCTTGGCCTATGAGGAGAATTGTATTTGAGACATTTTGCTGATCACTTGAAACATTAGAGAAGAATTGGCAGTAGGTACATAGCAGATAAAAAAGGCAGTTATTAATTTCAGGAAAAAAATTATACAGGAGAGGAAAGGTATTCTTAGCATATAGCTGATTCAATAATAAACAATATTTACTTAGTCATAATAATAATATAAACATTGAAAGTTAATTTAACAAAAACTGTGATGAAATTATATAAGATGGGGAAAATGAAAACAGGAAGGTTCTAAAGGTGCTAAATCTTTATGTAACATAATAGAAAGTTAATATCTAGGATTGGGTTGAGTGTGGTGGCTCATGACTATAATCCCAACACTTTGGGAGGCTGAGGATTGCTTAAGACTGTGAGTTCGAGACTCACCTGGGCAATGTAGCAACACCCCATATCTAAAAATAATTTAAGATCCAGTTCTTCCACCACCCCTGCTGTAGATCTCAGCAGGGTGGGAGGAGCAACAGTGGCCAGGCAGCCCATCTTCACCAAGGCTTTTGGTGTGCTGCAGCCTGCAGGCACCCGGCATGTGCCCTGCCCACAGCCAAGATATCCAAGAGGAAGGTCAACTCTGTGGAAGGCAGGATGAAGGAAAAGCCCAAGAACAGATTGGCAGCTGGAGTGCAATGGCATGATCATAGCTCACTGTAACCTCCAACAGGTCAGCTGAACCTGTTCCTGCAAAAGTGAAAATGAAGCCAAAACAGGCAGCAGCAAAGGATAACTCTACAGACAAAAAAAGTGCAACCAAAAGGGAAAAGGGGAGCAAAGGCCGAAGTGGCTGAGCAAGAAACTAAAGATTTAGCTGCAGAAAATGGAAAAACTGAAACTGAGGAGAGTCCAGCTGCTGATGAAGCAGGAGAGAAACTAAATCTGTGTAATCAGTAGTAAAAAAAATTTACAAATATTTTGTGTTTGCAAATATTTTAGTAGCTCTACAAACTTTTTTTTTTTTTTGAGACAGAATTTCACTGTCACCCTCAGTAGAGTGCTGTGGTGTCACAGGTCACAGCAACCTCAAACTCTTGGGCTTAAGCGATTCTCTTACCTTAGCCTCCCAAGTAGCTGGGACTACAGGCACCTGCAACACCTGGCTATTTTTTGTGTTGTGTTGTAGTTATCATTGTGGTTGAGCAGGCCCTAGCCAGATTTGAACCCACCAGCCCTGGTGTATGTGGCTGGTGCCCTAGCTGCTGAGCTAAGGGCACTGAGCCTCTAGAAACATTTTAAGGAATGTGAATCCCATGTCATTCTATTTTTTAAGTGTAAAAAAGTGTGAGATATTGAATTATGGGAGGCTTTTACTGTCTTGGGTGTCAGCTTAACATTCCATAGATGGGAGGGAGGGTTTAGTTTTTAGATTCCACGATGCAAAGCATACTTAACGGCAATATGGAGTCCCAGGTCTGCATTTAATGTCTTGAACATTTAAAATTACCTCTATTCACTCTACTTGTTTCCAAAAGAAAAGAAAAAAAATTACTTCTATTCTCATGTTGTTTTTTAGAATTGTTTCCTTTTTTTTTTTTTTTTTTATTGTTGGGGATTCATTGGAATTGTTTCCTTAAAGACAACCATTCCTGTGATCGTGGCCCTTCCTGTCAGAACTGCATAAGCTCTATAACATCTTTGGCAGTGATAGTCCTGTTTACCTGCTAACTTTGTTAAGGTGCTATGAAGGACTGAACATTTGAGTATGTAGTATATATGGTAATGAATTGTGAATTGGTAGGACTTACGTAACAGCTTATCAGCATTTGAAGATACCCAATATCCTCTTAAGAAAAATTTGCAATAAAAAAAAAATTTTTTTTTTTGAGACAGAGTCTCAAGCTGTCTCCCTGGGTGAGAGAGTCACCACAGTCTTAATATGTCGCCTTTGGTAGAGTGCTATGGGGTCATAGCTCACAGCAACCTCCCACTTGGGCTCGTCTCCCAGAGTGCTAGGATTATAGGTGTGAGCCCTGTGGGTGGATTGCTTGAGCTTACAAGTTCAAGACCAGCCTGAGCAAAAAGCAAGACCCCGTTCTCTACTAAAAATAGAAAAACCGAGGCAAGAGGATTGCTTGAGCCTGAGTTGGTCTCAAAAAATTTTTTAAGCTTGGCTCAGTGCCTGTACCTCAGTGGTTAGGGTGCAAGTCTGGTGGGTTTGAACTCGACCCAGGCCTCCTAAACAACAATGACTACAACAAACTCCCAGCTACTTGGGAGGCTGAGGCAAGGGAATGAACCCAAGAGTTTGAGGTTGCTTTGAGCTGTGATGCCAAGGCACTCTACCGAAGGTGACATAGTGAGACTGTCTCAAAAAAAAAAAAAAAAAAATGGCTTGGCGCTCATAGCACAGTGGTTATGGCACCAGCCACATGCACTGAGAGTGGCAGGTTCAAACCCAGGGCCAGCTAAACAACTGCAACAAAAAAATAGCTGGGCATTGTGGTGGGCGCCTGTAGTTCCAACTACTTGGGAGACTGAGGCAAGAGAATCTCTTAAGCTCGAGAGTTTGAGGTTGCTGTGAGCTGTAATGCCACGGCCCTCTACCGAGGGTGACATAGTGAGACTCTGTCTCAAAAAAAAATTTTTTTTTAAGCTGGAAAGTCATTGTAATAACTATTTAAAAAGAATTACAATAAATGATTTTTTAGATTTGGGGTACATATGTTAAGAATTGTGTATAAATTGAAATACCTACACTGATGCTCAATCCAACCAATAAAATCTCAATTATAAAAGAAAAAAATTGAAATTAGTGGGGCACAGCTATGTGTAGCTATAGTCTCAGCTACTTGGAAAGCTGAGTTTGGAGGATCACTTGAGCCCAGGAGTTGGAGGTTACAATGAGCTATGATCATGCCACTGAATTCCAGCCTGGGTAAGATCCTGTTTCTTTAAAAAAGTCTTAAGATTGGGTAGCTCCTATGGCTCAAAGGAGTAGGGCGCCAGCTCCATATGCCAGAGGTGGTGGGTTCAAACCCAGCCCCAGACAAAAAAATAGTCTAAGATTAATGAACCAAAAAAAGGGATAAAAAAGAAAAGTATTTGCCTTTAGGACAGCAGTTCTCAACCTGTGGTTGAGACCAATAGGAACTGTATTAAAGGGCCACAGCATTAGGAAGGTTGAGAACCACTGCTTTAGGAAATAGTGATGGAAGTAGAGGAACTATTTTTCATTATAATCCGTTTAGTACTATTAGACCAGTGATTTTCTTTTTTTATTTTTCTTTTTGGCAGTTTTTGGCTGGGGCTGGGTTTGAAACTGCCACCTCCGGCATATGGGGCCGGCACCCTACTCTCTTGAGCCACAGGCACCGCCCTAGACCAATGATTTTCAATTGGTGTGCCATGAGAGGATCTTAGGTGTGCCATGAAAATATTTAAAGATAATAAAATTATTTTCCAAAAAAGTTCAAAGCACATAAATATATATGTAATATATATATATTATTTATTTATTTATTTATTGAGACAGAGTCTCAAGCTGTCGCCCTGGGTAGAGTGCTGTGACGTCACAGCTCACAGCAACCTCCAACTCTTGGGCTTAAGCTATTCTCTTGCCTAAGCCTCCAAAATAGCTGGGAGTACAGGTGCCTGCTGCAACACCCAGCTATTTTTGTTGTTGTTGCAGTTGTCATTGTTGTTTAGCAGGCCGGGGTCGGGTTCAAACCCACCAGTCTCGGTGTATGTGGCTGGAATCCTACCCACTGAGTTATAGGCACTGCATGCATATATAAAACTTTTTTTGATGAACATTTCTTTTTATCTATTTCTTGTAGAGACAGAGTCTCAGTTTACCACTCTTGGTAGAGTGCCATGACGTCACAGGACTCACAGCAACCTCCAGCTCTTGGGCTTCCGCGATTCTCCTGCCTCAGCCTCCCGAACAGCTGGGACTACAGGCGCTCACCACAACGCCCGGCTATTTTTTGGTTGCAGTTCAGCCAGGCCTGGGTTTGAACCCACCACCCTCGGTATATGGGGCCGGCGCCTACTCACTGAGCCACAGGCGCCACCCCGAAGAATTTTTTTTGAGACAGTCTCACATCGGCACCCTTGGTAGAGTCCTGTGGCGTTATAGCTCACAGCAACCTCAAACTCTTGGGCTTAAGTGATTCTCTTGCCTCAGCCTCCCAAGTAGCTGGGACTACAGGTGCCTGCCACAACAGCCAGCTGTTTTTTGGTTGGAGTTGTCGTTGTTTAGCAGGCCGGGCCCGGGCTCAGCCCATCAGCCTCAGTGTATGTGGCTGGTGCCCTACTCACTGAGCTATAGGCGCCAAGCCAACACCCGGTTATTTTTTTGTTGCAGTTCGGCGGGGCTGGGTTTGAACCCGCCACCCTCGGTATATGGGGCAGGCACCCTACTCGCTGAGCCACAGGCACCACCCTTGATGAACGTATTTTAAGTGTGCTATGGGAATTTAATTATAAGGTCAAGTATGCCATGAGATAAAGTCTTTATCACTTTGCCTATATTCTTTAATAACAACAGAAGGACACAGATACTCTTTGATTCCAGGTGAATCTGGTCAAATCTGAAGGTGCTCACTGTATGCATTATTTCAGAAGTAAATCTTCAGAGGTTTGCAATGTTTGGAATGAGAATATTGTCCTTCACCATTAGTGTCAGTGACTCAGTGAGATGCTGAGAACTAAGTATCTGGCAATGGTTTAAGTTCCTCCCACTAATCCAAATTCCATGAAATCATTAAAAACATATAAATGTAAGATAGGCTTTATTCAATTTCTCCTTTGGCCTTCTGCCAGATTCCCATCCTTGTTGCCTTGCCTATGTGAATGTCCTGGCATGCAAATTCAGTCACACCAGGCATCAAGAGTTAAACCAGGCTGGGTGTGGTGGCTCACGTCTGTATCCTAGCACTCTGAGAGGCCAAGGCAGGTGGTTGTCTGAGCTTAGGAGTTCAAGACCACCCTGAACAACAGCAAGACCTTGTCTCTAAAAAATAGCTTTAGTGCTGTGGTGGATGCCTGTAGTCCCAGCTACCAGGGAGGCTGAGGCAAGAGAATTGCTTTGAGCCCAAGAGTTTGAGGTTGCTGTGAGGTATGACACCATGGCACTCTACCCAGGGTGACAAAGTGAAGCTCTGTCTCAAAAACAAAACAAAACAAAACAAATAAAAAAAGAATTAGACTAACGCATTCATGCTGTGAAGTTGCGTTAAAGTCCACACCAGCCTGGAATGAATGGAGTCCCTTCTGCCTCACATGAGCCTGATAGTTCCTGACCTGTTTGAGTCTAGGGCCCCAAACCTTGCAACAGGGTGTATTCTCAGTCCATTGTGCACTACTGGCTCACATTCCTGATGAGAACCTCTGTGTTCATTTGTACAATGATGAATATCTTTGCCTCTGTAAATGCCAATTTCCCTGCAAAATGATTCCCTCTCAAAGAAACATGTCTATGTTCCAAGTTGAAAATTCTACATTAACTCACTGAGTTTTATGGATTAGGAAGGTGAGTTTAATTCCCTTACTCTACCCTCCATATCTTCCTTAGTATGTCAGACAAATTCCAGAGGGAATCTACAAAAAGACACCAATGGAGAGAAAACCTTTATTTGTATACTAATGAACGTAGGTGAAGTAAGAAGAGGCAAATGAGAATGTGATTAAGGTGGAAGGATCCTGGTGGAAGAAGAGAAGAAAGGGCCCTTTGGAAATTCAGGAGAAAGAGCAGAGGCACTCTTGAAGCCACAGCTACAGCTAGTCCCTTGTTGGCATCTGATCTCTGCTCTCCTCTCGCTCTCCCCTGGGACTTCTCTTTCCTTGGCTCACAGTCTCCCTGTTGGCCCCCTTTCCTTGTCTCACAGTTCCGAGGTGTTTCCTCCCCCAAACCCAACAGAGGAGTGCAGCTTCATACCCAGTAGGCTGGGCAGCAACTACTCAGAAGCTGTTACTTGGATTTTTTGTACCTCTTAGTGATTTTGACACCCCTGGACCGCCAGGAGTGGTCTCTCCTACCACCAGAGGACTCTGGCTTTTCTAATAAGGAAGGTCCTGGCCAATCAGTCCACGAAGGGCCTGGATTCTCTTCCAGGCTGGTGTCTCTGAAGAAATGCTCCTCAGGGTGGAAGGTGCTGCTACAGCAGGGGATATCACTTGAGTTTTCAGGTATGTAGTCTGTGGTGAAAGAAAGGTGGGAGAGGAAAACTTAAGCCTCTCTTTCTCCCAAGTGCAGGTTTTTAAGCCCCTCCATAGCCACTTTTTTTTCCAAAGCTGAAGGCCTCAACTGAATGTCCTGCTCTGGTGGCATGCCTTCCTCCTTTCCCAGGCACCCTCCACCCCCAGTTCTTAGACCAGGCCATTCCTCCACCCTCACCTGTGGCTGAAGCAGACGAAGAACATTCTTCACACTCCCATTTCTTACTGTTAGATCTCAGAGAGGAGCAGCTCCTGTGGGTTCCATGGGATCCGCAGGTAGCACACAGAATGAGGCGCCACCTCCTAAGGAAGAGCCAACGAAGAGTTGTGGAGACAAATAGAATACTAACTACCATTCTTAGATGTTGGCTATGGGCCAGTCTCAGCTCTGCTGAGGGCTTCCCAGACATTCTTGGCTGTACATTTTATACATCAAGGATGCATGGCTCAGATAGGCTAAGTGCTGATCCTAGGAGGCTTCAGTCAGCACAGCCTGTTACAAGGTGGATATGGAAAGGAATTAGTCCTGAGTGTCTCTGCACTGAGCACAAGGAGAAGGAGACCCTGCAGAGGAAACCTGTTCATTTATACATGAGTGAGTCAGAGGCTAGTCAAGGAAAGGAATTAGCAATTGTGTTCACCCTCAGATCTGCAGAAAAGACTCATATTTTGCTCCTAACATCTCTGCCAAGTTCTGATTGTAAGATGGCACTGAGAAAAATTCTTTCTAGACAGAAGCCTTTCCATACCCTTCATCCTCAAAGCTGTCTCTGCCTTGTTCATACAGACAGGTGGGGGCATCGCAATGCTGATAGCGCTGATACAACTCTGAAAAAGCCCCTGGCTCAAGTTCCCAGGCAGCATCTCTGCAGTGGGAGAAGAAACAATGAGTAAGGGACACATAATCACTTCATGAAACTCTTGTACATCAAGGAAGAACCAGGGAGACTCTAAGCAAGGCACAGTAAAGAGTTCAACAGGCTGCCTGAACACTTCCAACAAGGCTGAGCAAGTAGCCTGGCAATGGAAAAGGGTTGAAGCAGGATGAGTGGAACATAAGAGTTCTTTAGTTCTACTCTGGAATTCAAGAACTTAGTACTTCAGGCATTCTGATCCCCAAAATGCCGTTTTCAGAAACACATCCCCCTCCAACTTTTTCTCCCTCCTTTTTCATTTGATAATTAAAAAGCACTCCCTTCACTTCTTCTCTCTTCACTATTTATCATTGCCTCTGCTGCTCTTATCCTCTGTCTCACTGACCTCCTCTATAGAAATCTAAGTAACCCACTCCCTGGCTAAATTCCAGCTTTAAGGTTTCCACTACCTGTCTGGAATGTGAATTCCCATTCTTAACATTTCTTTAGGAAACTCTTCTCGATTGTTACACTGTGGACATTTGAAGAAATGCTTTGCTGAGGTATGGGCATATTTCTGTAAGAGAAACATGGAAAAACTTAGTGTCTGTAAAAACACTTTGACCACCTTCTTTCCACTCCCATCCTCACCCCACAAAGAGGATGTTGTAAGAGAGCTTTGCTGGGGGCACAGGAAAAGGAGTTTGAATGGGCTAGGGTGAGGGCTGCAAATCCAGGTGTTAGACCTAGAACCAAAATATTTTCAAGAGAGTTCCCAGTTGTCATCTCTGCCATGGGGCTTGGCAGTGTGAAGTAGAGATCAGGGCAGTGGATACATGTTTCTCCTTTCTTCATCCCAAGAAGTGAGACTGATGTTAAGGGTCCCTGACTCATTCTGGGATGAGTCCTTTCACTCCAGAAATCTTGAGTATTTGGCTTAGTTTAAATCTATCACAAATGAGGTCCTGCTGGGTGCGGTGGCTCATGCCTATAAATCCCAGAACTTTGGAAGGTGGGGGCAAAAGGATTGCTTGAGGCCAGGAAACTAGCCTGGGCAACACAGCAAGACCCCATCTCTACAAAATATTTTAAAAATTAGCTAGACATGATGGTACATGTCTATAGCCTCAGGTATTAGGGAGGCTAAGGCATGAGGATCTCTTGAGCCAACCAGTTCAAGGCTGCAGTGAACTATGATAGCGTCACACACTCCAGCCTCAGCAACAGAGCAAGACCCTGTCTCTAAAACAAAAAATAATAAATAAAAATCAAAATTAAGAAATTGAATGAGGTCCCATAGGCCAAGGATGACTAGAGACTAGGCTAACTTTCCTCTAACTGCCTGAAATCAGCAATGCACACAGGTCTTCAGCATGGAATTGTGGCAGGTCCCCAGAGCAGAGATAGCCCCACCTGTATGCACTTGCGGTGGTAGACAGCTTGACTACAACACGGGCTCTGGATGTTCTCAATACTCGCTTGGGATAAATCTTCACAACATAAGACACAGCTTTCTTCCCCTACGTTCCCCTGTTGGAAGTCCTGTTTTGGGCGATGTTTTCCACAAAATGATCTGTAGCAGGGTAAACAGATTTGGTTTCCATTTTATCACTGATGCAGTTTTCTAGGTGCCTGATTTAGGAAAGGCGATGAGCATCAAGGCTGGTGCCCAGTGAACTGCCACACTCATGGGGAGAAGAAGCAGGGTGAAAAACAGTCACGTGTCTTCTTGTGGCTGCTCTCCCACTGAGCAAAGCTCCTAGGACTTTCTCCACAGCCTCTTGTTCCTAAAGGCCCCACGTAGTTCTGAGCAGCTGTCTATGAACCCCAGATGTTTGTAATTTAAGGAGGGGCTGGGAAGCAAGAAGAAACCCAAGTCAAGATAGTTTCCCATCACTGAATAGAGGGACAGATTCCCTGGTGAACTGAAATAGGCCTGTGAAAATAAGACTCTGATTTTGTTAGTGGCTAAATAGTAAGTTTCAAAAGGGCAGCCCGACTTTTCCCCTTCCTCACTCACTTGTACTCTCCAAAAAATTGTGAAAGGCAACCCCTTTCTTGGCCACAAGGCAGATGGAAGTTTCTGATGCACTGATCCTTCTGGCAGTTGATAGCAGCTCCCTTTTTCTTGCACACAAAGCAGATCTGCAAATGAGATCCAGAGGTGCTCAGGATACCCATCCCCACTCCAAAGATAGACATGGCATGGGATATCTTTCTATGGAATGGAAATCATGTGAAGCAACAGCCATTCCCTTTTCTCAGTGGTCCTGAAAGCTTTGGGGTACCCAGAAGCTGAGCTTCAAGCAGCATTGCATCGTTTTTTGTTTTCTCAGGATGTAGCTCCCTCTCACTTAGGATACTACACCCCAGAAGAATAAAACTTAAGAGAAGGAGCAGTTGAGAAATCTAAGTATCCTTTAACTTCTAAACTAGCAACTAGGGAAAAGAGCAGAAAGAGGGATGATGAGAGAGGTACGAGAAGAAGCCTACCCCGAGGTCCCCATTTCAGGGGATTCTAACCTTCCTAGAAGCCCGGGCTGCCTCCTTTTTGATGTCTTCAGGTAGGAATCCATGAAAACCTCTGTTGGACTGGCCCCTCTGAGGCAGCTTGCTAGATAGGATCTGAGGGGCAGCAGAACCAGGCTGTCAAATCAGTTATCAATGAAACAGTGCACTGGGTTGAGGAGGATGACAGGGTAAGAGAGCTGAGGAATAGAGCTTGGTGGAATATATATCATTCACAGGGTATAAAATTTAATGAATTTAATGAAGGCTCATATACTATGTATTGGGTACTAAGTGCTTTTCAAATATTAACTCATTGAATCCTCCTAACAACCCTAGAGATAGAGAATATTATCATCCATATTTTCTCAGAGGGGTGGGGAATCTGTGGCCTTCTGGATTGTAGAGTTGTAGCCTTTTGACCGAATCCAAATTTTATAGAACAAATTCTTTTAATAAGGGGATTTGTTCTGTGAAGTTTTGATTCAGTTTGAGGGGCAACACTTGGGGAGCTAAAGAGTCACATGTGCCTTGAGGCCTCAGGTTATCCACTCCATCCATCTTTGTGCTATGCTGCCTCTCCTCTACTGAGGGCTGCTATTGTGTGCTGAGCTCTTTGAGGAAACACTCCCTCTGTAATAACTCATTTTATGCTTACCAAAACCCTATGACATAGATGCTACTGTGACCCTATCTTACAGGGGGGACCCTGAGGTGAGGCCCAGTAAGTGACAAGGCTGGGGTCACACGAGGGAGAAGGAGCAAAAGTGGTATTCACTTGGGCCCATGGAACCTACACTTTTACCCTTCCTGCTGTACTGTCCTTCAGTACAGAATAAATAATCTTCTTAGAGTACTACAGGAAGGAAAAGAGGGTTTTAAAATCTCTTGACTATGGTCATTCTGCATTATAGGGGAGGGGAAGGAATTAGATTTTTCTTTTAAAAACACACTTTAGGTCAGCACCTGTAGCTCAGTAGGTAGGGTGCCGGCCACATACACCGAGGCTGGAGGGTTCGAATGTGGCCCAGGCCAGCTAAACAATTATGACTGCAACAACAACAAATAGCTGGGCATTGTGGTGGGCGCCTGTAGTCCCAGCTACTTGGGAGTCTGAGGCAAGAGAATTGCTTGAGCCCAAGAGTTTGAGGTTGCTGTTGTGAGCTGTGATGCCATGGCACTCTACCCAGGGCGACATAGTGAGACTCTGTCTCAAAAAATAAGTAAATAAATAAACAAATAATACACACTTTAAAGAGTCATTTGTGTCTGAAAAGTTCCCAAAGCAGAGTTAGGAATGGGAAATCAAGGAAAAAGAATCTAAGCTGTTTTGTTACATACATTGGGAGAATGTTAGCAGCCTACCCCCATCCAAAGAATCTTCCCCAATTCCTGGGAAGGGTGCTGGAATTCCTGTAGTAATTACATGAAATGCATAATGGGAGCTCAGGTTATCTTATTTAAAAATAATCTTTTTTTTAAGAGATAGATTCTCACTTTGTCACCGTTGGTAGAGTGCCATAGTGTCACAGCTCACAGCAACCTCCAGCTCTTGGGCTTAGGCGATTCTCTTGCCTTAGCCTCCCGAGTAGCTGGAACTACAGGCACCTTCCACAATGCCTGGCTATTTTTTGTTGCAGTTTGGCTGGGGCCAGGCTCGAACCTGCCACCCTCGGTATATGGGGCCGGCACCCTACTCACTGAGCCACAGGTGCTGCCCTATTTTAACATTATATTAAGGTGACCCTGAAATGTTAGTTGACTTGAGGGCAGTTGGATTACAGCTATATGTTCCCAATTATGGTTAAAACATATATGAGACATATTTTAACATTAAATATATCAAGGTTTTAGGATAATATGAGTTATTTCTGTTTTCTTTATACCTTTAAGTAGTATTCATATTTTCAACAATGAGCATATGTTATTTCTATAGACAGAAAAATCAATAGTGAAAACTCAAACAATCTAAATGTCCTACAATAGGGGTTTATTTTGATACTTTTGGGCATATCCATACATGAAATACCAATTAGCTATTAAAAAGAAAAAAAACTAGATATGTATGTTCTATGTGGAAAGATCTCCAAAACATATGAGATTAAAAAAAGGATACAAAACACTGTGTAGAATATGTTTATTTTTATGTTCAAAATGTATATGTTTGTGAATGCATCAAAATTAACCAAGCCCTGACACTTAACAGGACTTACCAGAAAGGAAAATCACAGACCAAGCTTTTTCATGAACATAGATATAAAAATCAAACAAAATATGAGCAAACTGAATCTGGTACCATATAAAAAGGATAATACATCATGACCAAGTAAGGTTTATACCAGGAATGCAAGCTTTGTTTAACATTAAAGAATCTAGTTGATGCAACAAACCACATTAACAAAATATAAGAAAAATCAAGTGGGGAGACAAGACTCCAGACATCTCTGGACGGTGGGATCTGCCTATGATCATCCCTTTGAGGGTAGAGGGAGCCAGCAAGGGACTTCTGGACCCCAGGAGGAGGACAAAAACAGTGGAAAACTGGCAAGTGGTCAGCTAAACTGAGCTTCATTTATGACGGAGAAATTAAATACTTCAACGACATTCACATGTTGAAGAAATTTGCCACAACTAAACCAGCTGTCCAGGACATTCTTAGACCTATCCTCCATAAAGACCAGCATAATTCTCCACCACAAAAGTAAACCCACCCAGAAAATTTTTAATCAAATCCCAACTCTCACATCGCAAAAAGATTAAAAATGTCCACCAGACTCTCGAAAGGCTTATCAATATTCTCAATTAATATGAATGCTTTAAATTGTCCTCTAAAGAGGCACAGGTTGGCTGACTGGATACAAAAACTCAAGCCAGATATCTGCTACATCCAAGAATCACATCTTACATTAAAAGACAAATATAGACTCAAGGTGAAGGGATGGTCATCTATATTCCAGGCAAATGGAAAGCAGAAAAAAGCAGGTGTTGCAATCCTGTTCGCAGATGCAAT
>CAUYPK010045529.1:0-63435 GCA_963574355.1 Loris lydekkerianus
CTCTAGAAGCTGTTCTTCAATGTACTTTTCTACCAGAGAAATATATTCATTAAAAATAGGTGTATAGGTGAGTTTATTCTCTTCTGTGTCTTCAAATTCCTGGTAATACTTGTCCATGAAATTTCTCTGTAACAACTGGAATTCCTCATCCATGATGATGTCTTCTAAATATCCAACCACAGCATCAAATTCGGCATCAGAGGCGGAGGAAAAGGACAGCGTGAAGCTCTCTTCGAAGGCGTCCATCGTCGCGGCTGCCTCACCCACCCGTGTGGGCAAGTGAGCCAGGTGGCCTCCTATCCAGCCCAGGGCCCGAGGCCCAGCCCAGCCTCCACTCTGCTCCGCAAGGTCCCCGCCCACATCCAGGGCACTGCAGTCGGCTGGCTGGGAGGGACCCCACCGCCACGGCCGCCGGCCGCTCACTGACCAGCCAGGTCAAAGCCTGACACACGAGGCTCGATCTCAGGCTGCCCGGCTGGGCCACGCGCCAGCCTGGCCTCTACGCCCAGCCAGGCCGCTCTTCGAGCGCCGGTACCGCCAGTACCGCCGCCACCGACGCCATCACAGCCCTTGGTCCAGGCGTTAGTTACAGACCGTGGCGTGCCAAGCTCCGCCTCCCATCACCAAGCGTCTCCATCTTTCTTTAAGACTGCATAGTATGGAATACTATGCAACATTTTCTTTTTGAAAAACATATCTTCACGTGCTGCTGGTTGTGATGTAGCCTGAGCAGCTGACAATGGAACACTGGGTGGGGCCTATTCAGGAGTAGTTTCCCGACTGGGCTGGTTAATATTAGATCCAGGTGACAGTTGAACAGTCTATTATGGAAGGAAGTGGGTATTTGAAACTAGGTCGAGTAATTTCTGGAGGAATAGACAAATTATGTGAACAACTGACTTAGACCCTCATGTTACCACCTTTGCTGTTCAGTTCATACCTGGGGCCTGAGGTGAATATACTTTGACTAGCAAATGGCTTAGCAGTTGGTATGGGACCTAATGGAACAAATCTGTAACACCTGTCATTAGTATAGCTGACACTACCTTCTCCTTCCATCACCTTTTCTCTGTTTGCAGTTTAGTTAATGCTCATATACTAAGGTTGGTTTCTTAGTTCTTACAAATGCACTGTGATAAGATGATAACTATAGAAGTAACTAAAATTGGGGGAGAGGCATGTGGGGACTCTGTACTATCTTTTCAACTTGTCTATAAATCTAAAATTCCAAAATAAATAGCTTGTTACAAAAGAAGGCAAAAACATGAATGATAAAATGAGCAAGAATAAACTTTATTTAGTGAAAATATGTTTTTTAAACCTTATTTAGTGAAAATATGTTTCACTTAATTTTTCGAAGATAAATTAAGTATGTTTTAAGCATGGAGAAAGTCCTCTTGGGAATCTTTCTTTTTCTTCTTCATCTTTGTACATTTTCCATTTGGTTAGCTAAGCACTGTTTAACCAAGAACTGCCATGATTTAAATGTGTCCGTCCATATGTTTAGATATCCAGTCATGTTTTCTTAATATTAGGTAATTTCCTAAACGATAATGTTTACATCAAAAAGTGTGTTAAAGCGACCTAGGTAAAGAGATGTGAATATTTCTAAGAGTAGAAAAGGACTCCAAAAGTAGTATAGATTTTACTACACAATTTCGAGCACATTATTCTCAAATTTACATTTTTATGCTGTTGATGAAATAAAAACAAAACAATATACTCAATGTTGTTGGCACACATTCTCTTGTAGCTTTTGTCTTCAGTGTCAAAATGCAGAAAAGAACTGAGTAAAACTCTTCACCTCTTTCTGATTATAAAGTGTGGCTTAGAGAGCAGATTCTAAAGCTGGGAAACCTAGGTGCTATGTTCCCAGTAGATCACAAATCCCTGCTTCAGATGGGTGCTGTCATTTTCAGGCCATGAGCAGACATCTCAGAGGCTTTTGGGAAGAACTGAAAGAGTTAATTTATAAATCATTTTTACCAGTGTCTGGCATGTAGAAAAGTTCCCTAGAAATGTAATTTGTTGTTTTGAAAATCTCCTGTAACAAAATCCACCTTCACTTTGGATATGTCAACTCCATCCATTCAAAGCCCACCTGCAACACTCCTGTACCCGAAGGAATTGAGTTTTTACTCTTTGGTGAAAGGGAAAATGCATTCCATGATATTGTGCAACAGTTTTCAGACCTAGTATTCTTTCCTGTACATCTTGCTGACAATAAAGTATTTAGAAATATCCACTTCAGGTGCACCATAGTGTTTAGAGAACTTTTCAAACTGTTGCCTAAAAACTGCCCCTGGAATCAGATGTAGGGTTGAGGCTGTGTCTATGCTTCTGAGATGAGTGGGTGTGGTAAGATGGGGAGTATGAAACAGAAGTGTATCTACTTAACTGGTAAAGACGGAAATCTTTTCCTCATGGAGTTTCATGTAAGAACTTTAGTAGATATTAATATAATCAATGCTGCATACCAGCGCAAAAATGTATTAATACTGTTCTACGCTAAGGATGCTGAAAGTAGCATATGTATACTGTTTCTTTGCCTGTTTATGAATTGCAGAGCTGTCTATATTATTTATAGGACATAATGAATGATAGCTGGGAACTTTCCCTTTTAACCCTTCCAGTCTACTTCATAGATGTCAGCCCTACTCATGACTTCCATTTTTCATTTTCTTTCCCCTCACTTTCTCTTTCATAGTCACTTTATTATCTCCATTCACTGTCATTTTCCAGCAATGGCAGAATTTTTAAACAATAAGTGCCTTCCTCCAGTTTTTTGAACTTTCTAGAGCTCTACCCACCTATATGAGCCCAGAGTGTATTTCATATGCCAGAGCGCTAGGTAAACTCTAAACAGCAGAATAGATTATAGGTAATAGAAGAACAGATTGTGTATGAGGGAGTTGCCTTACTTAGAGAATAAGTAAGTACAAAAAGGGACTTTTTGGACGTTTTTCCTTAAGACAATAAAGGGAATTTGACACAGAACGACAAACAGTGGATCCTTGTGCGGCAGATAGGATCTTGAGTTCCCTCGGGGAATCTTATATCCTCCAACTGCTGATCAGATTTTGATTAAATATTTTCTACTAAGAAATTGCTGGAGAAAATTACTGCCATAACTGTACTCCCAAGAGTAGGAGGAATACACAGCCACCCTGCTGATGTGAATTTGCTTCTGTCTTTATGAAACGTATCTAATTCTATCCGGAAAGATTTGCTTTAATTCTCTTTTCTTCTATTTCTTTATATACCTGACTTTTTATCTCTAATTTACATTTTCATACACTTTCTCTTTCTGAAGAATAATATATTCCCTTCTTTCAAATAGTGAAACCAATAAGACATCTCTCCTTATGTTACTTTTACATATGTGACTAAGGTGGCTCCCACAGCTCAAGGAGTAGGGTGCCGGCCCCATATACCAAAGGTGGCAGGTTCAAACCCAGCCGTGGCCAAAAAACAATACATATGTGACTATAGCCCAGCTTTCCAGGAAAAAAAAGTAGTCTATAAAGTATGTGTGTGTGTGTGTGTGTGTGTGTGTGTATTACTGTTGTAGTATTATGCAATACCAAAGTTAGGACTCTGAATATGATTATGAATAATGCTCATATGTCCTGGGGTATATAACTGATAATGAATATTTACCATAAAACCGAGGGTTTTCATTTGTCTATTGCTGGCTTCATCTTCAATAGTATGAAATTGGAAATGACTATATTCGATGGTGACAGTTTTGCTTTCCTCTTGGACAAGTTGAGACATAAATGTAGTTGTTTTATTTGGTCATTGTGAAAATATTCCTTAAGAAGTGTGGTTCTTCTAATAATTATTGATAACAGCTGGATCTTGTGACAAATAGGCTGGCGTATCTGAGCATTTGTGTTTCTATTCGATCCACTCTAAAACTCATGTATATGCCTTACTGTGTTCATTATAGATCGTAGTTAAATAATTTATACTGAGGCAAGAAACGTTGTATTTTATAGAAAATGCATATCTTTTCTCCTCATGGGAATGCTTAAATATAATAGGAAGTCATCTCTCTCCACAATACCCTCTTAAAACTTTATACCTCACTGTAAGTACAAACCAGAGTCCTGACAATAACTTAACACAGGAAGACTTTTCTAATAACTTTGCCCAGCACAGTCCCAGTGAATGGCTGCTACTGCAGCTTAATTATTAATAGGACTCTCCTGCATCCTTGGAAAACTGCTATTCAAATAGTAAGTAACGGTCACCTTATTTATACAGCATCCCGTAGTCTGAACCCTGTAACCTCTCAGGTCTCAGCTGCCATTATTTCACTCTCACTCCCCCTGCTCTAGAAATGCAGCTTCTGTTCCTAGAAGGTCAAGACCCACCCCAGAGCCTGTGGCCATGCAGTCTTCTCCATCCAGAATGCTCTCCAGTCTGTGCCTACACAGCTCACTCGGTCACCTTCAGGTCTCTACTCAGTGAAACCTCCTTGTCTGTTGTATTAGTTACAGTCTGCTTAGGACAGAAAGCTCAGATCAGGTTTTTAAAGAAATAATTTAATAGAAAATTGTTAGCTATTAATAGATACACAGATTTTTAAAAAAGTAGATGACCGAAAAAGGCTTAGGAAAGCATGAAATTATCATAGAGGTAACAGCTGCCATCTCTAACATGGGAAATTCAAGGGAAAAGATCAGGCTGAAAATTTTACAGATGTTTCGAGTCTGCACCTTGCAGTGGTCCCGGATTGCTGAGGAGAGTGCGCTGCTTAACTGGTGTTGGCGTCTCTGAGCTTGCAGAACGGGACCCACATGGTAAGGCCTGGGGAACCTCTGAGGAAAGGTCACCAGGCAGCTGGTGAAAGTGTTTCTCTAGGAATTAAGAAATAGATTAAGTCTGTGTCTGCCAGTCTTGGGAGAAAAATAAGAAGTGAGTGTAACTGTTTCAGATGGAATGCCGTACTTCCACTGGGGTAAACTGAGGCAAGCCAGATGCTGACAGAACCAGCAAGTAAACAGGATGAGAAAGGCCCTTCGTCCTCTTCCTATCTCACCGTTTCCTTCCAGCACCCTTACTAGGCGGGCCTTACAAGAAACAATGCTGAAATTTGGGTTGCCAGGTTCCAGCCTGAGCATCACCAAGTGCTATCAGCAGAGTGAGTTTGAAACTGAGATCTGTTCAGTACATGTCAGAGACATCCCAGCAAAAATCTCCACACCGTCCAACATGTCCTGTTCTCCATTTGGCTTTATTTTTACCCTTATTGCTTCGGATTTAAGTACTACTTTCCGTATTTATCTTTACTTTCCGTCTGTCCTGTTAAAATAATAATAAGTCTAATAATGACAGGAATTCGTCATTAATCTTATTTAATGCATTATTAAACTTTAAAAAATTCTGGCACAAAGGAAGTCTTCAATAAATATTTCTGAATATAATATTAATAATAAACTGAATGAATATAGTAGTTATAATGTACAAGGCTGTCGTCCATGTTTTTTTTTTTTTTTTTTTTTGTCTAGACAGCGTCTGACTTTGTCGCCCTCAGTAGAGTGCTGTGGCATCATAGCTCACAGCAACCTCCAACTCTCCTGGGCTTAGGCAATTCTCTTGCCTCAGCCTCCCCAGTAGCTGGGACTACAGGCACCTGCCACAATGCCTGGCTATTTTTTTATTGCAGTTTGGCCGGGGCCAGGTTT
This sequence comes from Loris lydekkerianus, assembly GCA_963574355.1. Lineage (NCBI taxonomy): Eukaryota > Metazoa > Chordata > Mammalia > Primates > Lorisidae > Loris > Loris lydekkerianus. The sequence continues at coordinate 5,694 of CAUYPK010045529.1, forward strand.
GAACCCGCCACCCTCTCTATAGGGGGCCAGTGCCCTCCCCACTGAGCCACAGGCACTGCCCAGTAGTCCACGTTCTTATCATATATTTAGACTCCATGCAGAATTATGGGCTAATGTGCTATTACTCTTATCTCAGATAAGGAACTTGACCTGTGAAGTTGTTAAACCCATCCTTAGGTCACACATTTACTAAGTTGGAGAGCTAGATAGGGTTTGAATTAGGGCAGCTGGCTTTAAAGCCTGCAGTCTGAACTATCCTGCTAAATTGAAATACAAATGAAAATAGTAAATGCACTCTTTCAATTACCCATACTTCACAAAGTGTGACTGTAACATCCAAAAGCATCACTTTATATCAGTTATCTGAACAAACTAAATGATTAAGAAGAAATATTGTTATTGCACTATCTTTAAAATTCTAACCTTAACATGAAAGGTAAATATAATTGGCAACAGTGTGCTCTTTGAAATATAGTACTATCTTTAATGAAAGCAAATTTCCCTGGGTTTAAATAGGCTTTCCAGAGTCAAAATTTCTTTAGAGCTAAGCCTTTTCTTAGTTCAGTAAAACAAGGATTCAACCAACAACAGTGGGCAGTGCTTTCATTAATGTGTTATCAAATTGTTTGCATTATTAGCCCAGACTTCTCAGTATGGTGCACAGAAATATCTTCTGACACAAATGTCTATTTTTCTTGTGATTAATATTTTATTAAGCATAATAAATACAAAAAAGAAGGCCTAAAAGGAATATAATAACATTCATCTTCACAGTCACAGAGGGAGATAAACTTTCTCGATATACAGCGTATATACATTACTGTAATATTTATCTTAGAGTTTTTCCCTCAAGTTTTTCAACTGTCTTAGAGCAAAAAATAAAATTTAAAAATATGGGAAACTTAGTAAATGTGGAATGTAAATGTCTTAGCACAATAACTAAGAAAATGACATGATGGATTTGTTATCCAGTGTGATGAAAATGTGTCAAACACTCTATGAAGCTAGTGTATGATGCCCCATGATCGTATCAATGTACACAGCTATGATTTAATAAAAAACAAACAAACAAACAAACAAAAAAAAACCAGACATTTAATCCCTCACAGTTCCAGAGGCCAGAAGTCTGAAATGGCATTGTTGATAGGACTGCACTCCCTCTGAAGGCTTTCTGGAAGCATCCTTTCTTGCCTATTAGCTTCTGATGGTTGCTGGCAATGTTTGGCATTTCTTGGCCCGCAGGTGCATCACCCCAGTGTCTGCCTCTCCCCACACGGCCATCTCTGTGTGTTTGCCCTTTTCTCTTATCAGGACACAAACCACGTTGGAATCGGGCCACATCCTAATCCAGTACGCCCAATAATTGCATCTTCAAAAACCATATTTCTAAATAAGGTCACATTCTGAGGTGTGAGTGGACATTCGTGTTCGTGGGATACCTGTTATTTTGTTCACTGGGGAAGCCACAGTGTCTCTAACTCAGCCTTGATGCTGCGGACCACCATTCACACTGTTCTGCGAGTGGAGACGCCAGTCACAGTCACACAGAGGCTTAAAGGAGGAGCACTACTCTCCACGTATAGATGGGGGCTGTCAGGGTACTGCTGTGGACGAGCCTGCGGGATATGAGCTGATGTGGTGTTTGTTTGTGAAAAGTGCAAACGACCCTGCCCTTTTTCCATTCATGACTGAATTCTATTGACTTTTTACCTCCAAAATACAGCGCCCATCTGTTCCCTCACCTGCTTTCCCCCCAGTCACGCCAAGCATCGCCCATCCTCTTCCATCTGAATCGTTGTATTAAACGCCTGTCTGATCATCCTGCATCAGCTCTTGCCTCTTCCTATCATCGAACTATAAATTGACTCATGTCACTCTGTTGAGCTCTCTCTTGAGACTTCCAGTTACATGTAGGATAAAATCCAGATGTGTCCTCCAGGCCTAAAGGGTCCTGTGTGGTGCTCAGCCTGTCCCTTTGATGCTCTTCTCTGCCAACTTCTACCTCCTAGAGGCCCACAGCACTTTCCAGCCACCCAGGCCTTCGCCAGTTCTTGTACCAAGAACTGTTTGTACCTCAAAGGCTTTGCACTTGAATTCTCTTCTGGCTGGAAGTCTTTCTTCAGGTCTTCATCAGGCTCAGGTTTTTATACTCCTATGTTTGATCTTAAATTATATTACTTATAGTTAACATTCTCTTGGGTTAGCTCAAAACATACGCCAGGTCCTGGAGCCTCCTGTTTATTTGGATTAGCTCTTTAAATCCCTGAAACACCCTATGAAAGAGGTTCTATTCACATTCTTATAGTACAGGTGAGGACACTGAGGCTTTAGAGATGTTCAATAAAGTTTCCAAAGTTATACTATCAGCACACATGTGCTGTCTATGGTATATCGTGTAGCATAGAGTTTGGAATTACACCCTGGGCTGTTTGGCTCCAGAGTCTGCCCCCTAAACCAGTGGACTCTGCTGTCTCTGCAGAGAGGTTTCCACATTATTTTATTCTAAACAGTTAGACCATCTTTCTTTCCTTTGTTTTGCTTATTACTCTTATTGTTATTTTTTAAAAAATATTTATGCATTTACTTAAACAAGCTGTTTGCCTTTGCCCCAAAGCCTTGAAGATTTTTGTTGCTGCTATTCGCAGTTGTACCCTCACACCCGGCACAGTACTTGGCCCACGGTAGATACTCATTCAGGATCTGATGAATAAATGGAGTGATGCATTGGTAAATGTTTAAAAGCTAGGTTCGGGTGGGGAGCTGAGGGACGATTTATAGAGTTTTTGAATTTTCATACTTTTACCACCAGCCAGCTGTAGGCTGCACGCAGTTTAATAACTGGCTTACGAGGTTCCTAAAAATTCATCTCCTGCATCACTGAATGAATGAACAAATAATGGATGAGCGGATGAGTGTTCCAAAGAGCAGAGTAGCTCCCCCACAATGTCTGGTTCCCACGGGTCCGGGGAGGGTTCCCCTTTCTGAAGAAGGGCTTGAGGTTTAACACCAAAGAGATCAGACACACCCGTGTGAGAGTTCGGAGCCCAGGTGTCACCAGAGCTCAGAGGACAGTGAAGAGTTAACTCTGTAGCTGAGGTGCTAACTATCTCTACAACAATGTGGTAGGAATCATGAGACCAGATCCTGTCATTTCCTCATCTTTTTTCACTGCCTCAGGTGCTACGGAGGACACATACGATTCAGAAGCAAGGGCAGAATGACTTTGTTTTACCCTTTACAGGGAAAGGATGGCAGAGATTGGAGCTGAAAGGAGTGAAAGAGAAAAAGCCATTAATATTTTACATTTGGCTTAAAAATGCTCTGTTCCACTTTTGACTAAGAAGAAAAATTTTCTTGAGACTATTCATTAGATTTTTATGCCATAGAATCATATAAAAGACTGATTTATGATTGGTCCATTTATTGCCCTCTGTGTGCAACATGGCATGGCATAGCCATTGTTTTTTAAACCACTATATGCCACACAGCATTGCTGACAACATCTTATTTGACAGTTTTTAATTACAAAGTATCAATTGATTTTTTTTTAATCAACAGTGCCATAGTCCTGATTGGTGTGAAGCCGGCAATAGATCTGAATGAATTTGTAGCAGTTGATGGGATTGTATTTATCACATGTGGATGAAATCCTTGACATATGTTGCCTGGCTTGGCACCAACGTGGTGAGACAAGGGGTGATGCCTGGATGTCTTGTCTCAGCCATGGCCAGGGTGTAACGTGTCTGTCATTTAACTGACAGGTCTATGCCTTGGCCCAGATGCTGTAGCCCTTTGTGCTCTGAAAAAGCAATATCCCTTATTATGCACATTCACCTGGGACTTTGAATGGGCAAATTCTAAAATGTTCTCACTGGAAGCTCCAGAATCTAGAGTTGTAAAAGTGCATGTATAATTAATTTTGGTTTTAGGACTTTGAATTAATACCAAGAGAAGTGTCTTACTCTTTATTAATGTCCAGGTGTGAGCCTAAACAAAACAGTAACTGCTTTTTGAGAAATCCCATGAATAATCCTGGAGTAAGAATGTCTCCATTGGAGACAAAAACATTATATTTGTGTCTCTTCGTAATCTATCCATTGCTTAATGGACCAGAACCCTCGAGACAGTTCACAAATCTACATAACGGAGCAGATTTTTGAATTAAGATTCCTGACTTAGCTGAAATATGTGAAAAATCAGACATAGCAAGAGAGTTCCCTATTGATTACAAATATGAGGATCAGAGTAAGTTATTCCATCTAAGGCAGGATTTATTTAAATTTAAAATAGTCCTTCCTGGTAATCTAATTTTGGATAGTGACATATAAATCAATGGATTTTTGGAGAGTATTAATTTCACCCCATTTGAGGGGCTCCCTATCCAATATGTGAATAAATTGGTGCCTGGTTCATATTTTGGGGGCACTGTAAGAGTTTGGGTAATTTAGAAAGGAGAATGAAATTTGGGGACAAAATTGTAAGTCTTAGCTTCATTTAAAAAGGAAAATAAACAACCAGTGGTCTCTAAAAAGAAAAATGGAAGTCACAATTAACAGTCCTGTCAAATCATTCTTTGTTGCTCAATTACCTTTGATATTTTGCCAATATCTTTCACTCAGTTTCTTCCTTTACAATGTGAGCATAGCATTGTGATAATATAGATAAGTTCATAAAATGTTTTATGATTCTAGGCCAGGCACGGTGGCTCTTGCCTCTAATCCTAGCACTCTGGAAGGCCAAGACAGGTGGATTGCTTGAGCTCAGGAGTTCAAGAGCAGCCTGAGCAAGAAAGAGACCCCATCTCTACTGAAAATAGGAAAACTAAGGCGAGTGGATTGCTTGAGTCCAAGAGTTTGAGGTTACTGTGAGTTATGACGACGCATGGCACTCTACCCAGGGCAACAGAGTAAAATTCTGTCAAATTCTGTCTCAAAAAAAAAAAAAAAAGTTTTACTATTCTATTCTACACTCTTAAAAAAGATCTTCTAGTATGGAGAATCCACAGAGAACTCAAAATAGACCTTCCATTTGATCCTGCAATCTCATTACTAAGCATCTACCCAGAAGAAAAAAAAAATTCATTTTATCACAATGACATTTGCACATTTGCACTAGATTGTTTATCACAGTTCAATTTACAATTTACAAGATGTGGAAACAACCTAAATGCCCATAAACTCAGGAATGGATTAACAAACTGGTATATGTAAATGACAGATGTATACTCTACAATGTGTATACTATTCAGCCATTAAAGAAGATGGAGACTTCACATCTTTTGTATTAACCTGGATGGAGTTGAAGCACATTCTTAGTAGTAAAGTATCACAAGAATGGTAAAGCAAGTATCCAGTGTACTCAATACTAATATGAAGCCACGAGATTATCTAATACACACCCACAAAGGAGGAAAACTCAATTCAATTCATGTTGGGGGAGGGGAACAAGGAAGGGGAAAGGGGACTTGGTGTGCTCCCACTTAATGGGCACAATGTAAGTATCTATGGCACAGATTTTGGGTGTAGAACACAATTACAAGAGGGACTTTATCTAACAAATACAAACATTGAAACCTACAAATGTTTGTACCCTCACATTAACCTGGAAATTAAGAAAAAAGATCTTCTAGGTGTATAATTGGTCAACTTACCACTATTCTATTTGGTACAAAAATCTCTTATACATCACCCTGGACAAATAAATAGTTCTAGCTTAAACACATCTAAAAATTGAAAGTTCTCAATGTCCTAAGACAGTTGGAACAAATAGCTATGGTTGAGAAAAGTCAAAGTTAAAAAAAAAAAAAGGTACTTTATTTGAAAGATATTTGTATACCAATGTTCATAGCAGCATTATTCACAATAGTGAAAAGTGGAAACAGCCTAAATACCCATGGGCAGATGAACAGATAAATAGAATGTGGTATGCACTTAAAATGGAATATTACTTAGCCTTAAAAAGGCATGAAATTCTGATGCACTTAAAATGGAATATTACTCAGCCTTAAAAAGCAATGAAATTCTGATACATGCCACAATATAATGAACCTTCACAACAACATACAGAATGAAATAAGCTGGTCACAAAATGACAGATGTATGATTCCACTGATGTGAGCTCTCTAGAGTCAGAAATTCATAGACACAGAAAGCAGAATGGTAGTTTCCAGGTACTGGGAGAAGGGAGGGATGGAAACTTATTGTTGAAGGGGCACATCTTCTGTTCAGGAAAACAACATCATCTTGGAGAGGGAAGCAGTAATGGTGGCATGGCAGTGTAAATGTGCTGAATTACTTACTGGGTACCATGGGCATTTTTTGGCAATGGATACAATAAAAGCCCAGACTTCAGAACTTCATATACTAGGAAGTATATCTATGAAACAAAAGTGCACCTGTACCCCCTAAATTTACACAAATAAAAAAAATCCCACTAAATTCTATGCTTGCAAATGAGTATAATGGTAACATATGTGTAGTGTGTATTTTGCCATGATGAAAAACACAGCAAAACAACAACAAGAATCAGGACATCTTGGCCGAAGCCGGGCGTCCCTGAGCATCTTTCTGCATCTCTTATGCTCTCTACTTGGTCTATGCCCCTATGTATCTGCCTTCTACTCTGTGCTACTGGCCTTTTCATACAACCGTTGTGGAGGGATGAGCTTACCCTAAGTGTTTCCTGAGAGGAAAGTGTGTGGATCATGTTCAAAAGTCTTCTCCTGAGGGCTGACATCAATTCCAATGTGTGTCATTATGATTTTCCCAAGGAGTCTTCTTATGATCTCCTGCCCCCAGAACCCCTACTGTTAGCCCAAAATGCCAGTGTCTGCACAGCCAGGTGAGCCCCTCTGCCTCCTCCCACTCCCAGGGGCCCGAGGAAAACAAGCCTGGAATCTCCCTATCTTTTCCTGTGTTCGCTATTTTTCTAACACATCTTTTCCTATCTTGATTTTCTTGTATTTCCAAAATATATAGTTTAAATTTTTCAGATAAAAAAAAATGGGCTTTGTTAGAATTACTATTCTGTATGTGTGAGTACCTTGTGCGTGCTTGGAAATTAGGAGCAGTGCCATGGGATTTGATTCTAATGTTCACTTTGATTCAGTTGGCTCACATTATACAATAAGACCTGACTAATTCTGAATAATGGAAGTTAGATGACTGTGGTTTCCTGAAAAATGAGAATCATTAACTAATTTTCAAAATAATCACATTTTCTTCCTTTTAAATGTCATGTATATCATAAACAAAGTAAACAGAAACGAATAGGTAAAATGAGATAAGATATAGGATGGTTATGATTCAAAATTTACTGGCATCATAATGAAATAAATGTCTGTGACCATATACTAATTGTTTAATGGTTAGATTCAGAAATTAAAAGCACCCTGATCGGGGGTCTCATTGCCTTGTCTTTGGATGGCAGGATAATGTCCTCCCTGTTACTCTTCTTACCTGTAAGGATCCCCTAATTCTGCAGCGTCTTCACTACATTGCCTTTCAGTACCATGAGGTGTTTTGCTCCCTTCTCTTCTCATTTCTCATAGACTTCCTGATGCGATTTCAAGTTTCACTTAGTCACTGCTGTTTCTCCAACTTCCACCTTTCTTGAGCTTTCCAAGCCTAGATTCACAGCTACCATTGACACTTTCACCATCTCAGAATAAACTGAAACTCTGGGTACTTCATGGCTGAGCTCATTCTCTAACGCGTTCTTGTTCACTCTTGGGGTAATCGCTACACCTCTCTGGCCGGAAGTCTCTCCTTACTCCCCTAGGAAGAGGAAGAGTAGTAAGTCACATCACAGAGCTCTCACCACTTTCACACACAGCATCCCCTGGAAGGCACTTACTTAGACTGCCAGTTCACAGGTGAGGAGCTGTGGGTTGAGCAAAGGTAAGTAACTTTCCTAAGAGCTCCATGAGCAGGTTCAGGGATTAAGACTGGAAGACTTATGTCTTCAATGCCGTGTTCTGTCAATTTCCAAGCTCCTCACGGAGTCCTACATACCTAACTGCTTAATATCCCTTGAACCCCTCTCTCCTCTCCATTTTCTCCTCCCTTAGCTCCTTCTCTCCCTCTCTCTCTCTCATTTTGCCTCACTCTGGTTCACTCTCCTTACTGCTCCCAGCCTTTCTCCCCCCCCCCCCATTCTTTCTTTCTTTTCACCTTTTGTGTGATTCAAAAGTGATCATGTCTTGGTCCTTCTCAAACTTTTGTTTCCAGTCAAATTCAAAACTCCTTATACCTTTACGATCAGGTTCCTGAATTCCTGCCCAGGATTTTGCCTCAGTATTTACCTATCGATGTTTTTACATGCAACTTGTCACTATAACAAACCCTTGGAAGCTGTCAGCTGACGGTGCATCGTGGCCTTTGTAACTTTGTGTACACTTCCTCCTCTGCCTACAGCTCCCCTCCTACTGACTAACTCCTGTCACTCTTCAGAACTCAACCTGTGTGCCTGCTCCCACCCCCCACCATGTTCCCGTGGGACTCTGCGCTCCAGGTTTCTACAAGGCTGTTTGAGACAATAACCTAATATTTTGGGCTGGTTGTGTTAGGTGGTAACCAGTGCCAGGAATTCTCTGATTTGAATTCTCGTCCCCTCTGACATTCCCAGCATTCATCTGGATTTTTTCTCTATCATTTCTTAATGACATCTTAAATCAATACCTTTTTACAGAAACACAAATACACACCAGTCTCCTCCTTTTTCTTTAAACTTACTCCCGTTAACTCAGCCACATAGGTAAATGCTTGCCTGCTTTCTTGTTCTTCCCACTATCCCTTTCCCTACAATTTTTTTTTTTTTTTTTTTTTTTATCTGAGAGCAAAGAGACAGCCCCAGTTATGGTTCCCATATACAAGTCAATCTGTATACAAGAAAAGAAAATCCAAAATGTCTAAATAAAATTGACAGTGGCATAGTACACCAATAGCATCCACCTGTAATGTGTTTAACAATTTCTAGAAGATGGGTGGCTCCTGTGGCTTAGTGAGTGGGGTGCCGGCCCCGTGTGCCGAGGGTGGCAAGTTCAAACCTGGCCCCGGCCGAACTACAACAACAACAACAAATATAGCCAGGTATTGTGGCAGGCGCCTGTAGTCCCAGCCTCTGGGGAGGCTGAGGCAGGAGAATCGCCGAGTCCCAGGAGCTGGAGGTAGCTGTGAGCTGTGATGCCACAGCACTCTACCAAGGGCGACAAGGCAAGACTCTGTCTCTGAAAAAAAAGAAAGAAATTTCTAGAAGACCCTATCAAATCTTCACCATGTTTCTGTGACCTTCTGATCTATATCAATACAATTTGCTTTACCCCCCATAGCACTGTTAAAAAAATAAGAATGTTTCCTATTAGTATTGTATTAGTAATTATTAACATGGCAACATACTTGGTTTCTACTATATTGTTAGTTAAATGTATTGATAGTGATGTGGTTAGAATTTGGGCTACTCAGATTTTTAGAGGTAGACCTAAAAACTAATGACCATGTGCAAACGTTTCTGTGGAAAAAAGGCCTTCCACATTTTAAGGAGCCACTTTCAGACTTTTTGGGACATAACCCTTCTGGAAGCCTGTTGTCTTCTTACATTCCAATTTGCTGAAATTTCACTGCATATTTAAAGGAAATTTAAATTGTTTTCTATGAGCACTTAGGGAACAATGAAAATATAATGAAAAATGTATGTTTTCAGAGTTAGGCAGATCAGTGCTTAAATTTCACTGCCACTCTGTATTTTTTTATTTCTGTGCTAATGGAAGTTGGCTTAGTTAAGCGACCTGAGTCTCCGTTTCCTCATCTGTAAAGGGAGGATTAAATCCCCGTATGTCCTGCATCTGTTCTATTAGCAAGTGCTGCAACTTCTCATCACCTGCACGCTACCTGGTTGCCGTCCACAGTGCCTGGATTATTGCCGTAGATTTCTATTTTGTTGCCTACTTCTGCCTTTGTTGCCCCTTCAGCTTATTTGTAACTTGGCAGTCAAAGTAAAAATATTAACTATTAAAAAGTAAGTCAGTTATGTCATTTGTTTACCCAAAAGTCTGTAAGAGGTCCCTCTTTCAGTTAGGTAGAAGCCAAAGGCTTACTACGCCCCACAAGGCTCTACTTCATTTGGTTCCTGTCCCTCAGTGTTCTGGTCCCTCACACTCAACAGCGTATACACGCATGTGCACACGCACTCCCACCTGTGTCCCTCACACTCATGTGCCTATACATGCATGTTCACACGCACTCCCACCTGTGTCCCTCACACTGAATGGTGTATACATGCATGCACACACACACTCCCACCTGTGTCCCTCACACTCACAGGCTTATGCATGCATGCACACACACACTCACACCTGTGTCCCTCACACTCCCAGGCATATACACACATGCGCACACACACTCCCACCTGTGTCCCTCACATTCATGTGCATATACACGCATCCACACACACTCCCACCTGTGTCCCTCACACTGAATGGTGTATACATGCATGCACACACACACTCACACCTGTGTCCCTCACACTCACAGGCTTATGCACGCATGCACACACACACTCACACCTCACACTCACACCTATGTCCCTCACACTCACAGGCTTATACACGCATGCACACACACACACTCCCACCTGTGTCCCTCACACTCCCAGGCATATACACACATGTGCACACACACTCCCACCTGTGTCCCTCACATTCATGTGCATATACATGCATCCACACACACTCCCACCTGTGTCCCTCATACTCACAGGCATATACACGCATGCACACATGTACTCCCACCTGTGTCCCTCACACTCACAGGCATATACACGTATGCACACACGCACGCACACCTGTGTTCCTCACACTCATGTGCATATACACGCATGCACGTCTGTGTCCCTTACACTCACAGGTGTATACATGCATGCACACACGCACTCCCACCTGTGTCCCTCATACTCTTGTGCTTATACATGCGTGCACACATGCACTGCCACCTGTGTCCCTCACACTCACAGGTGTATACACGCATGCACACTTGCACACACTCACAGTGTCCTAGGGTTGTCTCTTTGCTGCTTGCTTCTTTCTACCCACGTTGCCCTCCTTGTTCTTCCACTACTCCAGGCGTGTTTGGGGCCTTTGCACTTGCAGTTACCGCCACCTGGATGTTTCCATGACTCGCTCCCTTATCTCCACCAACACTGACTCATAGGTGGTCTGCTCACTAAAGCCTTCTCTACACGCTCCTTCTAAAGTGTCCAGCGACACTCTGTCCCCTCTGTTCCTCATACCTGCCGTCCTCTGTTGTTTTTTCTCCATAGCATTTATCAGTCTCTATAGACTGGATGTTTTCCTTGTTTAATCTCATTTATCTCCCCTCCTAGAATGTAAACATGGTGGAGGATGGGAATTTTTGTGCTTTTTTTTCTACATTGTTGTGCCCCCAGCACTTAGAACCCAGATAAATTTTCTATCTCTCTGGTTATTTCAAAGAGTAAATAAAATGACCTGTGTAAAGGATCTGCTGTATAATGATCCCTGGATCTTATTCCTCTTTCATGCTGTTACAGATGGCTAAAGTCCTGAGAAATGATAAGCAGACTATATTATACCTCTAGCAGAGTGATTATGAAATTTGGCTTTGGGGGTGGGGGGCAGAGGGACATGCATTTAAATATAGATCTTTCAGGTACCAGCTGTTGGTCTATGGAAGATTTACCAAACCTCTCTGAGCCTCAGATCTTTCCACCCACGGGTAAAATGGGTTACAATTAACATCTCACATTACTATAGGGATTAAATCATGTAATGTATATAAACTACTTAGTACTATACCTGGCATGTAATTAACATTTGGTAAGCGGTGACTGTTGATATACTAATCATTAAATATCTTATCACTTGGGAGTGAGGGAAGGAGATGGTGAGAGGTAGTGGGATGGATTTGCAATCCTTGGATCCCCTCTTTAGATCTGCTACTCAATAGCTGTGTGACTTTGAGAAAATAACATAATCTTTCTGAGCTTGAACATCTTTATGGAATAGGTTTAGGAGGAGGACATTAAACAATGTTCTTGTAACACCCACACCAGACCTACATGTCAAATAAAAACCATTTAGTTTCTCTCTGGAAAAAAAAAAAAAAAAAACTATTGTGCATTTTCGTAATAAATGAAGTAACCAAGTTGGCTTACAAAAAAGTGCCACCTGCTATTATCAATATGAATTTTGAATTCTGGATAAGATAAACAAAGATAAAATAATTTATTTTAATTCAGGGCGGTGTATACTTTCTCCCAAATAGCATCCCTAATGTGGGTCATATCTTTCTAGTGAGTGTCAAACTCAGAGAACATGAAAACCATGTAGTAATTCTGGGCTGTGTGTGTATGTGGGTTTGCGTGTGTGGGTGTGCGCGAATGCCAGGGAGTTGGGACTGCCAGATAAAATACAGAAATCCAATTAAATTTAAATTCCCTGTAAACAATGGACATTGGTAGAATTAAAAGTATGTAAAATTATATTCTATTTTATTTTCGTTTGAAAGTATTAGGGGTGCACAATCATTTTTGTTATGTGAATACCTCATATAATACTTAAGTCTGGGCATTTAGTGCGCCCACCATCATAGTAGTGTTGATTGTACCCAATAGGGAAGTTTTTATACCCATTGCCCACTCCGCCTCGTCCTCACTTACTTCCCAGGGTCCTTGACACCTGTGGTGCCCATCATTTAGCTCCCAGGTATTAAAGATGCACACACGTGAGGCGTTTCTTCTTCCAGTCCTCAGATGCTTCACTTAGGACAGTGCTCTCCAGTTCCATCTGAGTTGTTGCAAGAGACGTGCACTTGTGAATTTCGCTGCAATAGACACTCAAGTGCAGGTGTCTTTTTGATAAAATGACTGCTTTTCCTGTGGGTAGATGCCTAATAGTGAGATGGCTGGATTTAATGAATTTCCTTTTAGAATCTCCATACCATTTTCCATATAAATTTTGCAAATTTGCAGTCCCACCAACAGTGGGTAGTAAGTGTTACTTTCTCTCTGTGTCTATGCTGACACCTGTTGTTTTTCAACTTTTTAGCAATGGCTATTCTGGCAAGAGTAAGGTGGTGTCTCACTGTGGTTTGAATTTGCATTTCTCTGATGGTGAGTGATGTTGAGCATTTGTTCATATGTTTTTGGTCACTTGTCCATCTTCTTTTGAAAAACTTCTGTTTGTCTTTTGCCCACTTTTTAAGGTGGTTGTTTGTTTTTTCTTGACAATTTGGTTAGTAAATTCCTTATAGATTTGGGGTATTAGCCCTTTGTTGGATGTATAGTAGAGCCCAAATAGCCAAAGCAATCTTTTTTTTTTTTTTTTTTTTTTTTTTTTTAGACCGAGTCTCAAGCACACACCCTGGATAGAGTGCCATGGCATCACAGCTCACAGCAACCTCAAACTCTTGGGCTTAAGCAATTTCTTGCCTCAGCCTCCCAAGTAGCTGGAGCTGGGACTACAGGCACCCGTCACAATGCCCCACTATTTTTTTTTTTTTTTTTTTTTTTGTTGCAGTTGTCATTGTTGTTTTAGCTGGCCTGGACCTGGTTCAAACCTTCCAGCCTGGATGTATGTGGGTGGTGCCCTATCCACTTAGCTACGGGAGCCACCCAGACAAAGCAATTTAAACAAAAAGAACAAATCTGGAAATATCACAATGCCTGACCTCGAATCACACTACAAGGCTATAGTACCCGAAATATCATGGTATTAATGTAAAGGTAGAGACACAGACTGATGAAACAGAACAGAGAACTCAGAAATAAAACCACCTACCTATAATCAACTGAACTTTGATAAAGTAGACAACAACATACACTGGGGGAAAGGAAGCCCTATTTAATAAATGATTCTGGAAAAGCTGGATAGCCACATGCAGAAGAATGAACAGGATCCCTCTCTCTCAGCATATACAAAAATAAATTCAAGATGGATAAAAGACTTAAATCTAAGACATGAAACCATAAAAATTCTAGAAGAAAACTTGGGAAAAGCTCTCCTAGACTTTGGCCTAGGCCAAGATCCCAGAGGCAAATGCAGCAGTAACAAAAATAGATAAGCGGGATTTAATTAAATTTAAAAGCTTCTGTATAGCAAAAGAAATAATCAGCAGAATAGATAGACAACTTACAGAATGGGAGAACATATTTGCAAAGTATATAAAATTTCACTTTAAAATTATTCATTGTTTATCTGAAGCTCACATTTAGCTGATCACACCGTCATGCTGTGTTTTTATTTGCTGAATGTAGCCGACCTACAGGGGCGCTGGTACGTCTCCCTCTGATCACCCTCAGGCATGCGATACAGCCAATTAGTTCTGCAGCCCTTCCTTACCCAGGTCAGCTCTGCTTGCTTGGTGCTACTCCCAAATGCCACCCTCTGCAACAGCAAATGACATTGTCACAGAGCCCCACCATTAGACAAATTCTAATAGGAAATAGCAACAATCACCACTTTGGGATTTTGTTCTTCAGAAACTGTGTGGCAGATGGTTCAAGTTTTCAACATTTAAAGTCACAGTGAAGTGACGTCGTTGAAGTTCTGTGTATTATACAAGAATGGGTTGACACTGTATAGAATCCTTGACGAGAAGGCATGGGCAGGGCTTCAGATCATCTAGCTGTATAAATATAATTGATAATTTGGCGCACCTTCATGTGTGAACATTGTCATCCACCTGGTCTGTTGAGTTTTTAATTATAAACTCAATTCAAAACAAATTCTAAAAATGGTGACATTTGGAAATTTGAACATTGGAATAATTGGAAATTTGAAAATTGACTTCCACAATGATGTTAGAATTATTATTCTTTTTTGTTGTTGTTGTTGTTGTTGAGACAACAACATTGTGTTGCCCGCCGTAGACTGCCATGCCTCAAACCCTTGGGCTCAAGCGATTCTCTTTCCCTAGCCTCCCAAGTAGCTGGGACTACAGGAGCCGGCCACAACACCTGGCTATTTTTTGTTGTAGTTGTCATTGTTGGTTAGCTGGCCCAGGTCAGGTTTGAGCCTGCCACCTTTGGTGTATGTGGCTGGCGCTGTCCCACCGTGCTATAGGTGCCGAGCCAGAATTATTATTCTTATTAATGCAGTAATAGCATTGTATTAATAGTTACATTTAGAGATGGTGATGTATTTACAAATATACCTTTGATTTGCTTCAAAACTTCATTGCGGAAGGAGATAGGATTGAGTAGGAAATAGATACAACCAGATTGGCTGTGAGGTAATTATTGAAGGTGGATGGTGGGTCCATGGCAATTTTATTATACTGTTCTGTTTTGGTATATGCTTGAACATTTCTAGAATAAACAGCTAAAACTATATTCCTGACCCTCCCAAATCTAGTTTTATTAAGGTTACATAAAATTACATCACATGAAATCAAAGATTTTAATGCCCTTGGTTGGGGGACAGAAATAACATTTTTCTGCATATTCAATCCTTCCTTGTTTGCCTTCCTCCCAGCTTCGTGTTCTTATATTTTGCAATAGTCAAGTAATACGTGTAGGAAGAACTTACAAGTGGGGACTCAGAGCGTCTAGATTTTAGCAAGTCTTTGCCTGCTGTTAGTTGCGTGACACTTCATCTCTTTGGGTCTCAATTTTCTTATTATTTAAAATGAGAGCTTTGCACTGTGGTTTTATAAGTTGTTCAGCTCTAAGATTGTTTGACTCAACATCGCACACAGGCTTTCCAAACCCATCATAAAGTTGGCTCATGGTGTGTTTAGTTCTGTATTTGTCTCTGTTAATGGAGCAATGGCTATATTCTGGGAATAACAGAATTTTTTCAGGAACAACGTCTCACTCTGTTGCCTAGGCTGAAGTGCAGTGATGTGACCATAGCTCCCTGTAGCCTCCAACTTCTAGGCTCAAGCGATCCTCCTGCCTCAGTCTCCTGAGTAGCTAAGACTACAGATGTGTGCCTCTCTGGCTGGCTAATTAAAATAATTTTTTTTTTTTTTTTTTTTTTTTTTTAGAGATAGGGCCTTGCCGTGTTGTTCAGGCTGGTCTTAAATCCCTGGCCAACTGCTCCTCCAGCCTTACCCTCCCAAAGTGCTGGGATTACAGGCATGAGCAATCATGCCTGGCCTGGGAAGAACTGATTTAACTTAAAGCTATAAGGAATGGGACACCAAAATATTACATGCTTCTTACCACTCTCCTGTATAGGAATTTATTAATTTCTTCTGAAATTAGTCGATGTTTTAATTGATATTGCCTAGTTGACTGAGTTTTTGAAGTCATTTCTCACTTTGAAAAGCTGACATTTCTTGGTGTGATGCCAAAGGGTACACTTTCATTTAGGATTCCAGGGTTTTCTTAATAATACAATATTTACTACCTGTGTACCATTTTATGATTTTATTACCTTCAATTATGTCCTCAGCCTACTTAATTCTCTTATGTATTCTCATGTGGCAGGACATAGTACTCTTTACCAATTCTATCACTCTTTTGTGAACTGTTCCTAGTTCCCTAGTTGGGCACACTACACACACCTTGTATTTGTGCTTTTTTAAGAAAAACTGTGGGGGAACTTTTGTGAGGCACAGCCCTAACTCCCTGGAGGCCTATGTCTTTATACTTCTAGCCAGGTATTACATTTCATTGCAGTCTTATAATCATGGAAAAACATTTGCTTGTGGAAACTCTGCGTTGGGTACTACTTTATAGTAATACTAAACTTCAGGTGTTAGCTCAATGTCACATCAAAATTCATCCATTCAACAAATGTTTAATGAATGTCTTCGGGGTGTGCTAATTTTGAAAAGGGATTTCACAGGCAAGGAGGCTTAGAAGGAATTACCAGAGGACACAAATTTCCAATTTTCAAGTGATTTATTCATCAGAAAATGCTATTTACTAAGAGACGCTCACTTATTCATACACACAGCCCTTCTCTTGCATATATACTTCAAAATTACCATAATTAATTCATAGTCCCAACTCTGGTCCTCCTAAAGTCAGATGACTATTTCAGTGGAAACCATAATGGGATATCCTTACGAAATCTATTAAATCTATTACCACTTTTTTTTTTTTTTTTTAATAAAGAAAACTCCTCTCAGCTTCCTGAATATCTTTATGATAACCCATTTTATCAATCAGGAACGTTCTAGACATGGATTTGTTGGTTGGACTCTGTGAAATAGTGACACTTTTATTCTGAATCTTTCAGGGTTAGCTCTTGTGTATTCCCCATTGAGTCAGGGGGTCTTCTATTAATCTGTTAGAAGTACTTGTCATGACGAGGACTATTCTCCATTCTTTCTTCAGCCAGATGTGCACTCCAGGGAAGATGCTGTGTTCTCAGATACTATTTCTGCAATTATCCCTTTCAGGCTGCCTTGTTACCTCACTGTTAGCATTCATTCATGCTTTCATTTATTCATTCATTCAGTAAACATTTTCCGAGCATCCACTGTGTGCTAGGTAGGTGCAAAAATGACAAAGATAACCTCAGCAGCCCCCATTTCAAAACAAGATATTTCTCTTTAGTAACCCTGGGCAGCATATTCACTGATCCGAGGCTGTGCAGTTGTGTCACCAAGGTCTGCTGTGTTGCTCATGGTGACCTTGATTACTCTTTGAGTCTTCTGTGAGGATATTTTCAAGAGGATTCCCACTGGATTTGCTGGTGTACAACAGGGGAAGTTGTGTGCAGGGAAGAGGTATGACCATATCTTTCTCCTGTCTTGGCCAACCCTTTGGAAATCTTTTTTTCATTGTCATTTTAATACAACCGTGATGGTTCATTTTTTATTTAATACAATAATGATGTTTCTTTTTCTTTCTTTCTTTCTTACTTTCTTTCTTTCTTCTTTTTTTTTTTTTTTTGGTTATGACCAAATCTTTCTCCTCTCTTGGCCAGCCCTTTGGAAATCTTTTGTTTCATTGTTGTTTTAACACAACAAGGATGGCTCTTTTTCTTTTTTTTCTTGTTTGCACTGAAGGACTATGATGAGGAACACTTCAAAACCCTTTCAGAGTCAAAAGAATTTAAAGCCACTGGTTTTTCCTTATTTCACATAGTTCTTTAATTCTTCACATAACTTGTTTATGTGAACTTGACTTCCTGTTTTGAAAATCGATGGTCCTACCTCCCTGAGCCTTTTCTGCCTGTTACCTTCTGAAGTGTGTAAGTCTATGCTACGTCTCTCGGCATATGCTTGCCTCTCCAAATTTTGGGCTAGTGGTTTGCCGTGAAACCTCACTCCTTCAATGGGTCCAAGGAGAGTCAGGGATTTTCACTTTGCCAGTGTTTCCTTGTCAGCATGGCTGGCAGGGATGACTTCCAAGCTCTTCGTATGGTCAAGCACAAACTAGAACTTAGTCATGGGCTCAGTGCCCGTATCTCAGTGGTTAGGGCTCTGGCCACATACACCGTGGCTGGTGGGTTCAAACCTGGCCCGGGCCTGCTAAACAATGACAACAACAACAAATAGCCGAGCATTGTGGTGGGTGCCTGTAGTCCCAGCTACTTGGGAGGCTGAGTTAAAAGAATTGCTTGAGCCCAAGAGTTTGAAGTTTCTGAGAGCTGTGAAGCCACAGCACTCTATCTAGGGTGACATAATGAGACTCTGTCTCAAAAAAAAAGAAAAAAAAAAAAATAGAACATAGTCATGGCTTTTTCATTTTAAATTTTTCAATAATTTTTATCTGTTACTATTGAAAGTTTAGACCACAAAACAGAGCTTCAATGTGTGAAATTACAATATCCGCTTGTCTACAAATCTTGAATACTTCCTTTATAATTCCCTTTCAGTATATCAAGCAGACTTTTTGTTAAACTATTTAAAATAGTCTAATATTCACACAGAAACATGCCAAATCCTAGGATCAGAGAGCAGTAAATTTTCACAACTTAAAGTTACCTGTGCAACTAGCACCCAGATTATGAAACAGAACGTTACCAGCACTCTCATCACACCCAGCAAGCCCCTTTCAGCCTCACTCATTGCCGACATCTCTAAAGGGTATTTACTATTCTGACATGAAATAATTCAGCTTGGTTTTTGACTTCTTGTAAATGAAATCATATAGTATGTGGTCTTTCACTTCTGAGTTGTTTGGTTTGAGGTTAGGTTTTTAAAATTAATCTGCATTATTGTGTAGAGTTTTAGATTGTTCATGCTCATTGTGACAATTTATTTGTTTGTTCTACAGTGGATGAAGATTTGCATAGTTCCCATGATGGCTAAAGCTTTCTAATATGTATCTTTTGATGCATACATGTATGTATTTTTCTTAGGTATATGTCTAGGAAGAGTCTAATTGCTGGGTCACAGTACACATGTACTTTCAGCTTTCATAGACTCTGAAAAGCAAGTTTCTAAATTTTTTGTGTCTATCTTTCCTTAATTTCTCTTCCAGCACCTCCACCAACACCACCCAGAGTGCATGAAATTTCTGGGTGCTCCACATCCTTATCATCATGTGATATTTTGCCTCATTTTCTCTTTTGCCCTTTCAGAGTACATAGTGGTGTTTGGTTGGGGTTTTAATTGTCTTTCGCCTCTCAGGTAGTAAAATCAAGCATCTTGTTATGTTTGCTGGCCATTTGAATGTGCCAGTTATTATGATGAATTTTTAGTCAAGTTTATCTTCCCAGCAAAATTGCGAGTTCTTCCTAGGCCAGATTCGTGTCATTACCTTTGTATTTCTCGAAATCTGCAGCAATATCGTTCCCCAAATGTGCCTTTCACCTGGGATTACCTAGATGCCTTCTTAATTGAATGAACACGTAGAACATCTAGGGTTCTCAACTGTTATACCTGGTAACCACCCCAAGGATTATTCCTGGAGAATCAAGTGCGCAAGTTTTATATTTTCAGCATTTTTTTGAAATCTTAATAAATATTTACTCAGTGCCTAGTATATACTTGGTACAGTGTAAGGCTGGTTTGGTAGAGGGTTTCTGGGTAAATCAAAGACAATTTCCTTACTCAGGGAACACCTAGACTAGGTGCCAGGCAGGATTAAGGGCTGGTTTTGAATGAACCCTCCTTTAATATAAGATCTCGATGTCTATTCCTGCACCTTTCTGGTACAATTTGACAGGAGGAAGCTAACATATAGTACTTTAACCAAACAAACATGGAAGCCACTTTGAAATTTAGTCTTGAGGGATTTCTGCCTAGTAATTATCTAAATGCAAAAAAAAAGATTTTTCACTGATTTTTTTTTTTTCAAAAGTGTGTTTTGGAGAGGAAAACATCCAATTCCTTGGTTCCTAGTTTCTCAGGTATCCTGGGTAATCTCAAGTGTCAGTGTGGGTTTTATTAAACCCTCTTCACCATCTAACGCAGCTTCATTATCCTCTATAGTAGCAGAACGGTGACATCCACCATGAGGACACACTCGTCTTGGCACAAATTAGGACACCCAGAGATTGCATTTTTACCTCAGACACTTTCCCATTTTCCCCTTATATCTGTGAAAAACTCCTCTCTGGATTCAGATGCTTTATGGAGGAGGGATGCACATTCAAAAAATGACTTTTAGACTATGGACAGCCACTTCCCAAAGGCAGAATATTATAACTGTGAAGGTGATGGCACAAAGCCAATTTTCTTTTGTTTGTTTTTGGTGCTTAGTGGGTGATCTCATTGTGCACTTTATTTTTTTAAAGAATCGCTTTATTCTGCTTTTCTTTCTAATCAACTTCAGCTATAGAAAATGAACTCTTCTGTGATGAAATTGCATGCATTTACTAACCAGCCTATTAATGTTGTCTGTTGTTTTTTTAATATTCAAAAAATGATTCAAAATTTTTAACTATCAGAGATGAAGTGACATGGGTGTCTCAATACTTATGATTACTCATGTACCACTTCGTTCCCTCTGTGCTTTGGGAGGTGATAAATGCTTCCACAGCTCAGGTTTCATTGAAAGTTGTTCCTGTGAACTGTTAGGATTTCTGGCCTCATGCTCTTTCCCTCAGTTAAAGTTAGGATTCCCTGGGAGGGTTTCTATATGCTGTGGACTTTAACCTGTCCTTGCAGTCACAGCGTGGCAGCCGAATCTTCTTCCTCTTCCACCCTCAGTCTGGTTCCAGGGACTCTGCTGGTGCTGACTCTGGAAGAGAGAACAATGGTTTCTGTGGGGCACCCCACTGCTTCCCCAGGATCGTGGGGACGGCTAATGCTGGCACATGCAAGGTGTCTAAAGGCTGTGTGTTCTCTTGAGACCTGGGGGAGTGAAGGTCATACTCTGATTCATACAGAAGTAGGGAGAATACTTCTGTGCTTACTTCTGCGTTAACCTTTATCAAGTATGTCCCCAAACAACACACCTTATGCCCCAGGGTGTCACTGGGTTTCTAATGAAGGAATGCTTTCAGGGAAGGCTTTTATTTTCCATCTGTTGTCCCTATCCCCAAGGTCCTGGCTGGGAGACATATGCAAATGACCAGCTCCTGCTGCACTCAGAATCATCTTCTCCTTCTGGTGACCAAGACACTGCTCCTGCTTCAGGCTTGTCTCTTCCCCTGACTTTCCCTTCCCTGGGTGGAGACCCTCTTAGAGGGCGCCTCAGTCCTTCTTTATGAGGGCTTACCCTCCAGGTCATCTGGCAGAAATGTCTGCTTTCAATCATGCCCCCAGCTTTTTTAGGTGTTTTCTGGAACTCCACCACCACTCCTGCTCCCAAACCCTGCCCACGTGCCACACATTTATTTGTGAAGTTCCTATTTTTCCATCCACTTAGAGAACATTTCCAGTTAGCTAGTATCCAAACACATAAAGCTTAAATTTTGTATTTTGTGTTCATAACCTTCTTTGCTTAATTTCTGATATTTCTAACTATTTTGCTACTTTTTTCAAACCTTCTACTTGCTTATTTTCTCTTGGCTGTATTTGCCTTCTCCTCGCCTGGTTCAGCTGCACGTACTCACATGGCTTTGGCCTTGAGCCCATGCTCTTCTGCTCTGGCCTGGGCCATCTGAAACCAACCTGCTACCACTCTGCGCTCCTCTGCTCTGGCCTGCCCTATCTGAAACTAACCTGTTAACCACTATGTGGCAATTTCCCTGTTTTCTTTAGGTTAGTCACAGATTTTGACTTTTTGGGTCTAGTCAATGAATTTCTTCTTCTTTTTTTTTTTTTTTTTTTTTTTTGAGAAAAGGAAGGGACTATATTATAGTGGTAAAAAAAGGGGGTTGAAGGAGCATCTCTGAGGGATGATGGCCTCAACAAGTTGCAAAGTCTTCTTGCACTGCTGTTGTTTTTCCTCAACTCAGCACTTCTTTTGTTGTCACCTTCTCCTAGTAACAACCCCAGACATACGATCTTGATTTAGCCAAAAGTCCCAGCTCATCTTCCTTTCCACAACAGTTGGTAGAGGGATGGACATATGACCTCAGCTTGGCCAACTGAAGACTGAAGACACCCCCTTGGAATTTTCCTAAGAATTCTCTTTCCCTTCTGGTCCAGGTACAGTTCTCTGCAGTTTTGTTGCCATCACATTATGAAACGCAGTCATTATATTACAGGAGTTTGGAAGGGAGACAGGGTCCAGAGAGAGATGTGGCAACAGGTGTGTCTGTAAATCAGGATACGCCTGAAGCTAGCTCCACAGCATGCTTTCTGTCAAGATAGCCCCCTTTGTTTTTATTTACTTTGGTTCTGGCTTTGCTTAAGTTGAATGGTTTAGGATTTCCATCAAGGGCAACTAAAAGACTTATGATTGAAATGTTTCCTAGTTGAAGCGATTCCAGAGTTGAGTTTTGGAGGAGGAGGAGAAGGACATCACAGAGGGGTAACACTGTGACCAAAGCCTGAAAGAAGATGGAAACACGAAGGGTGAGGTTGGTAATGCAGGGTGAGGCGACGCTGCTGCGGGGATGTCAGAGAATCATTTCCATGGGAGATCAGCAGAGGAGCTTGAGGCCTTACCCTGAAGACAATAATAAAATGATACATTTCAGGGAGATGGCTTTGATGCCCCAATCTTTTTCCACTCAAGTGCATTTGGAGCTTGCCTTGGAATGGGGATACCTGCAGGCGAAGAGAAAAGCTAAACAACTCCTGTGTTCCTCCAGTCACCCAGTAACTTCCTGCCTGAAGGACACACTGCAACTTGGACTTTACTATCAAAGGCAAACAATGTCACCTAAATGTGTGTGCCCTCATACTGATCCGAAATTAAACAAAAATTAAAGTAGTGCAGCAATAAAAAAATGTAACAATGGAGATCTGAATTAAGACCGGGGTCCTTGGTACATAGAAAAAGAGCGGCTTTAAGAGAAAATCAAGAGGTAACACTTCCAGGGGAGACCTCAGGCCATCCTGTCGGTAAGAGAGTGATTCCACTGAGATGGGAATGCTGGGAGTGGAGAGGGTCTGGATGAGGCATTTGCTCAGGTTAGCCTTATGATTATCCTGCCAGATGAATTTTAAGAATCTGAACACTAATTTTGAATGTATTCCTTCATCTCTGAAAAGAATTTGCAGGAGGATAACTTTAGATTAGTTTATCTTGAAGATTTCTTCAAGTTCTTTTTTTTTTTTTTTTTTAATGAATAACTGATTATATGCCTCTGTTAAGGAATCTACATAAAGGTTCAAATCCTCTCTGGATTCTAAGCCTTCTGTTTTCATTTGGCCTTTCTGTGCCTCTCTAATCTTATTTATAGATGCCTTCCAGGCCACACCATCCACTGCAGAGAGAGCAGCTCCTTCCATGCACCTGCAGGTGCTGAATTATACACTCTCTTGTCTGAAGTCCCTACACCCATTTCTTTCTTTATGCACTGCCTGTGCTCAGCTAGTCCACTCTTTGGGGCCGCTTTCCGCCTCCTTACTGTACTCTGTACCCTGGCCCTCATATAACTTCTCTAATATCTGCTTTACTCAATGCCTATGTAATGAAATTGACTAGAGCGCCAATTATTTCATATATATTACCTTGCTTTCTTACCCAAACCTAGGGCTCCTTAAGGGTGTTTGGTGTCTGGAATAGTGCTGGATGAATTGTAGTTCTATGTAGTCTTCTGCTAGAATCTTCTCTCACCTCCACTTTTTAAATTTTTTTTTTTAATTTTGGGTTAATGTAAGGATACAAACAACCAAGTCACAATATTTGAATTTCTTAAGTAGAGTTCTTCTTTTGGTTACGTCCTGCACCCAAGAAGTGTGCCAGACACCCCAACAATGTGCCCGTCCAATTGGAGCACCCCAAACCTCCCCTCATCCCTCTATCCACTTCCCCCAACTTGAAGTGAAATGAGTTTTTCTAGTCTGTAGGCATCGATTAGATCGTCCATTAGTTTCATATTCCTCACCTCCACTTTGTCTGGCAGAATTCTACTCAAGCAACCTTTAAGATGCAGTTCCAATTCTCATCTGCGAAGCTAAGCCCCAGCCTGTACTGAATTGTTTACGTTTTCTTCTCATATATATAATACATAACATATATTTGAACATTTGTACATATTTCCGTCATAATATTTCTCCAATAACATAAAGCGACATCTCCAACAATACACATAAGAGGCGAACAAGTTTATTTTAAATTATATATTTCCCTCTGCTACCACACCCAGTATGATTATTACTTAACCCTTGGAAGGGTATTTGCAGAGAAGAGGATCTCCTATCTGTGTCCATGGAGTCCCATTAGCACCCTTCAGCAGGAGGAGAAGGTTGAGCTCATCCAGGGAAAGAGCCCATCAGCCGACAGAAAGCAGGTGATGAGATCTCTCACCAGATTGAAAAGGGAAGGGCAGCAACTCATTAGGAAACACAGAGATGTCTGCTTAATTACTTGAAAAATGTCTGAGCCAGTATATTTTATGACACCTGGAGGGTATAAACATGCCCATAAATTTAATTAATTTTCTTTCTTCTTTCATTGCACCTGTATGGCCTAAAGGAAAAGAAGTCTAATGAAAGTACAATCAAGCACTTCCGCTGGACTTCCACAGTTCATTTGGGCAATATGCAGAAAATGAAATACTAAATTTTCCATCAATTTATGGGGAGAAATGTATTTGGAAAAATGCAGCCCAGCAGTGAAATTATTCCCACGTCAAATTCTGATCAATGGCTCCTTCAGCTTTATTTCTAAAAAGAGCTTAAATCTCTTTATAGATATATTAAAATATGTTGAATACTCATAAATCTCTAAGGAGAAAATGAGAACTACGTATTATTGTTTTCTGGAGGAAAGTGCCATGTGAGAACTGGAAAGCTTAGGGGAACTGGGCATACCCATACAGCAAGTAACTCCATTTGATCTCAGTAACAACACATTTTTGTTAAAAAATCCTTAAATCTATGATATTACTCTTTTTATCCAATGTAAGCTTAATAGTAATGAGTATGCTTGAAAACCCATAATGATATCATATCATTTCATGAGTGCTTACTATCCACTAGAAACTGTACCAGTACTTTACAGATCCTATCTTGAATCCTTATACAGAAGAACTTCCATACTCGATCACCTCCCTACAATGACCACCTCTTAAAGTTGACCCCTAATTTTTATAAACCAGACATGCACCACATGTACATATCAGTACATTTTGAATTCCAGGAGGTCCTTATGTTGACCAGTTTGTCACAGTCCCTTGAGTGGTCAGCTTACAGAGATTCTACCGGTGCCAGTGTTCCATGGAAAGTAATTTCCCCATTTGAAATGGCTCCATGTGAAATTAAGGGACTTATCCAGGTCACCTAGGTAGAACATGTTGAAACTAGGATTCAAATCCAGGTCTTCTGGGCTCCAAAATCTATGCTCATTTATTTTTGTTGTGTGGACAGTCATGTCAAGCCATTTTTTTTTTCTGTTGTTAATTCAGTGTCACTGAACATATGAAAAGTTTATAACATATCTTGTTTCTCCAAAGGATCTTGACATTTTTGAGCATCAAATAGTGAATTATTCATGGGAGCTTCTGGACATAGCCTGGACAGTCTGCCCTCCCAAGAACTTACAGAGGAAAACTGCAGCTGTGTCTGATTCCATTTAGCCTAAAAAATACTTGCCAGCATCCTGTGTTTCCTACAGCAAGCAGGACAGGCTTCTTTACCGCTGTGGTGTGGGAGACAGGGGAAGGAAGCAGTTGCATACGGAACACCTACTATGTGCCCATGATACACCCGGCCGCTTACATGTTACTTGCCTGATGCGAGGTATGTGTGTGACGGAGGGGGCCAGTCGGAAGCCTGTTACCCAGGAAAGCACACTGTGAACATCCCAGGGCAAGGCTATCCGTGCTATTGGAATTCTGCATAATGGCGAATACCAAGTTTCACAGAGGAGCATATTCTGGGGTGATTTGAAAATTGCTGCTAGATAAAAGTGAAATAAAATATTTTTATTTTAGTCATAACATTCCTCATTGTGTTGTGAAATACCATGGTTAGGGCTGTTTTCAGTTTTAATCTCTCGTAAACCCATTGACTGTTAATGCTTAGTGAGCTCATAAACTAATTTGAAGCGATCTGATTTTGCACAATCAAGCCCATTACACTTGCTTCAATTTTTTGCATCAGGGCTCTAACATCTGGAAGCTATGAAAAGCACAACAGCCCGTTTAAAGAGACTGACACGAGAAATCCAGTTAGGGGACATGCTCTTGAGATCTGACTAATCATCAGCATTCCAGCCCCAGCCACGCCATCTCTGTTTTTGAATTTCATGCCCCAGAGGGGAGTAGACAGAGGATGGAGCATGCGTGGAGACCGCTCCCAAAATCCTACGTGGGAAGTGCTTCTCCCCAAGCAGATCCTTCTCTAGGTACCTACTAAGCTCTCCCACTTGGTTTATCTCAGGCAAGTTATTAAATTAGTTGAGACTTGCTCCTCCTTGATACTTTGGATTTGATTAGGTCTAGCCGACAAATTCCTGTGGCAAAATCAATGACGCTTTTGAATCCCAGATTCTGAACCCTCACGCGTACATCAGTGTGGCTCTATGCTTTTTTGTGCCTTTGTGCTTTTCTAATCATTGTTCTTTGAGAAAGCTAGTAAACAAGTAATTTTGTCTTTGAAAGTGCAACATTTTCCAAAGAGCCAGCCTGTGAATTTGTGCCAGCCGAAGCAAGGGCAGATGAAGGCCCCGAATTCATTCACATTTTTGCATGCATTTTTAACCTTGATTTAGATTAACATGCGTTTGTGCTTCTTGCTATTTTAAACATATCCTCTAAATGCAGTATCAGCTTTTGTGCATATGCACGGCATAAAGATTGAGGGAGGGATCTCTGAAGTCAGGTTTGCCAAATCTTGCCTTCACCACATGGTAGCTGTGTGACCTCAGCCAAATTTTCTAACCCTCCGTCAGCCTCAGTTTTCTCATTTGTCAGGACTATAGCTCCTAAGACTGTTGTGAGCATTAAATGGTTTAAAGAAGTTAAAACTGTGTTCGGCAGAGAGCAGAGAAAGGGAAGGAGGGAGGGGGAGGGGTCCCGGGGTGTGGCACACCTTTTGGGGGTGGGACACAAGTATAAGAGGGTCTTTATCTAACAAATGCAGTCAGTGTAACCTGGTTCTTTGTACCCTCAATGAATCCCCAACAATAAAAAAAAAAGACAAAACTGTGTTTAGCACAAGGTAAGTCCTTATTAAGCCTTTATCATTATAACAGTAAAGTATTTTAAGTTATTTTAATAGTGTTCTAATTCAGAATCAGGCACCACACATTTATTGTGGAAAAAAGAAAAATATAGAAAATGAGTGACGATCACGTAGATTTCTCTTCATCCCATACATAATTTGTTACCATTTTGATGTGTTTCATTTCAGTCTTTTTTTAATTTAATTAAACTTTTCCACTTATTATCGATGTAACCTTGAGCAAATCACTTAACTTCTGTAAGATTTCTTAATTAATAAATAAAATAAAGGTAAGTATAGCACTTACATCACAGGGCTATTGTGAGGAGTAATTGAAATATCCTGTGTAAATTGCGTAGCTCACTATTGGCTTATCCTGAAGTTAGACCACATGAAATTTGCCACTTTTGACCTATGAAAGAGACAATTTTATACAGCTCAACCTAACGTGATGAGCTCAGTAAATATTAGCTTTTATGATAAGGCTGTTTGGGGATATGGATGGTACAGAGACCATTCCCCAGAGTCCTCAGCCCACAGGGAGATTACACTCCTGTAGTCAAGAAAACATTTCTTCAAAAAGAAATAAGAAAAAAAAAAAAAAAGAAAAGAAAGAAAAAGAAATAAGCAGACACCTGTGAGACAAAGCTGATATGTGCCCAACACAGACACAGGTTAGGGACTGGAAGATTCTAAGGAAGGTAGTCTGGCACTTGGGGTAGGGGTGGCTGTGTGATGGAGGTGACATCTGAGCCTGGCTCTGAGACGCACCTGCCATAATGTAAGGGAAGTCTTTCTAGGTACAGGGAATGTTTGAAGCAAAGAAAGAGCTGTAGGAACGAACAGTTTGTGTTCATCTGGATAGAATATAAGGTGCATGATGACGGGGACGAGGCCAGGTCTGTGTGGGTCAGCACTCGGCACAGTACTGGGCCCTGGCCGGCACCTGGGATGCCCTTGCATCACGGCCTGCTGCGGGTATGAGCTCTGTTAAAGAAGAAAGGAGGGTGAGACATTTTTGACCAAGGGAGTATAATTGTCAGCGCCATCCTCTGGGAAGTTGAGTTGGAGAAATACGTGTCTCCAGAAACTGGAGGTGGAGCTCCTAGGGGCAGAGACACTTCTGTCCGTGCGGGTCCTGCTAAGCTCTCTCACCTCATCTCTAACCTTCGTTTCCCCTCTCCTCCTCATCCAAAGTCTAACTCTGCTTAACTTAATTTGGTTCCTCCTTTGCTGAGCTTTCCTTGGTGTCTCAAACTTTCATACACGTTGCTGCATCTGCCTCGAATCCCCTTCTCCCACCACTCAGCTAACTCCTGCTCGTCTTCCTTCTCAGGGGATACCTCGCTTCTTGCAGGGCCTTCCCTACTCGCTCTCACCCAGCAAGTCTGTACTGCCTCTCTCCCGGGAACTCCATAGCACTTCCTGCACACTGTCTTAGCTGTCTGCTGCTTCATACCTGCCGCCTAACACTCCAGACTGAAGAGTGATAACTTACTGGTTAAAAATAGGAGTTGAGAGATATGGGCTTTTCTAGGATGAGTTTGTGAACTTAATTGTCAGACCTTGTATGACAACGGTTTTGATGGCCATTCTAGAAAAGGAATTCCAAAATTGCTTTGAAAGGTAGACTAGGTGCTGGCATCTGTGCATAGCTTCCCAAGGGGAGTATCTCAAAGGCAACCATAGTGACACACAGCAAGGAGCTGTGTAGCACTTTCCCTAGGATGAATTCATGAACTTAATTGTCTGACCTCATAAAAGCCTGGTGCTCCATCCCAATTCTGCCACTTAGTTACCTGAGTGACTTTGGGTGACTTTATGTAGCTAACTCTCAGTGCCCTTGTTTATACAGTGGAAATAGTAACGGAGCCTAACTAAGGTTGGTGTAAGAATTAAATGTGGTAGCACAGAGTCCTTTGCACAGAGACTAGATCATAAGTAAAATCTTTGCCGCTAGTAGTCACAATCATACTCCTAGAGTGCTCCTCAGCCAGGTACTACCAGGCATATAATAGGTGTGCCAGATATTATTGGATGGTTGGAACAATGCTTGTTCAAATGAAGAAGATTCCAGTGTGAGTGTGTTTTAGAAATAAGAACCAATGGAACCCTGTAACTTACCTAATAGAAGAGAGGATATGGGAGAGGATGGATTCCAGCTAGGGGAAGACCAGTGATGCTTTTTGAAATATGAGCACACATGGTAGGTGAGAGAAGATGATCAATTCAGAACTCATTTGAGGCCTCCAAAGTGATATGTCTCACAGAAAGATCAACCTTTAGTCCTGAAGCTCAAAAAAGAAATAACAGATGTGCGATGGGAACGAATTTCATTGGTGGAAGGACATCTCTGGACCCAGTGCTGCTCTTATTTTAGCGTGCATTGGAGTAACTTGGGGAGGATGTTAAAAAAGTCAGCTTCTGGGTTTTGTGTCTATAGATTCTGATCAACAGGGTTGGTCTGCGATGGAGCCCAGGAATATGCATTTTCATACATGTGGTAGATGATTCTGCTGTCACTGGACAAACCATTTATTCTGAGTTTCGGTTTCTTCCCTGTTAAATGGGAATAATATCTACCTTTTGTTAAGGTGAAAATGAGGACAGAAGCCTAAGGAAAGTGGCTTCTGAAGTAGACAGTCCATGGGAAGCTATCAGTTGGTTGGAGTGTGTCTGTGCGTGCGTGCATTCATGAAGACTATGGAAGAGAGGGATAAAAGAGTTTCTGGAAGAAAGAATGGTATCCCATGTGGTGTCACTAGTCGGTAAAGGAAGGAGAGAGTTGTGAGAAGGCTAATGAGTTTGATAAGCAGGGTCATGAATGAGGGAGTTGTGTTTCTGGACAAGGACTAGGGCATGAGGCGCCTGGGAGGAGGCTAATGGTCGTCCCTTACTGTTTCAAGAATGGAATACTTAACGACATGGAAAAATATGAATGACACTTGTTTAAGTAAGAAATAAATCAGAATAATCTTATTTTTTGTTATATCTGAGTGGTTGTATTGTGGGCAGTTTTAAATTTCATCATTTCCCCTAACTGTATTTACTCCTTTTTCTAGAATTAACATATAGACTTTATAAGGAAAATGAAATCATAAAAATTATTCTCGAATTTTCTGAGGGGAATGAAAAAGAAAAGGGTATCTTTGAAGATAACAAAGCTGAAAGTTGTTTTTTGTTTTTTTTTTTCTTAAGGTTAGAGAACATCTTAGCTTGCTCGTTAGATAAGGTGAAGGTAATGCTAAAATCCTGGAAGAATCCATCTGGAATCGTTCCAGATTGAGGGGTGATCGTTAGAACGGGGAAGGGAGTCAGTTAGAAGGGAGAGTGGACTGATCAAAGCATAATCCCAGCGTGAGGAATGAAGGTATCATCCTTTACATGGGAATTTTGAAAATTCTAGTTGCTGTTGTTTTTGCTTCCTACTTTTTCCCTCAGATTACTGAGGTACAAATGATTATGTTTCCTACGCAAAGTTCAAGTTGTAGTTGAGCTCCTCACCCAGGGGGTGTGCTGTACATCCTTAAATTGTGCACTTAGGTGAGATTTTATCAATGCCCTCCCTCCCCCCATTTGAATTTAATTGTGTTTTTCTCTGGTGTGGGCATGTAGTTGCTTATCTGTTGCTTTCATATGTAGTTTCTGTTGTTTTAAGATGTTTTCATTCAGGAAAAAGGTCACCAGTTTGATCTCCTGATAGACCAGTGAATGTCTTCCCATTCCCCTGGGCTAAATAATTTATCCTGATATCAGACTCTTGTTTCCTAGAACAATGTTAAGGGTAGCAGGGAATGCTGTGCAACAGAGAATAAATGGGTCACTGCAAATTTATTGGCATCATACAAGGAAAAGCTTATAGTGTGCGTCTCATACTAAGGAGTTCCAGTCTGCCATAGGACCTGACCTTACCGAAAGATGTGATTGAGGATATAATACCCTAAATCAAGGCCCACATTGTGAAGGGTCCTTTCCCTGTGAAAGATTTCCCTAAAAAGTTTTCCCATAGAGATCTTAGAAATGCATTTTCAGGAAAATTGATGCTTATCTGGACACTCCAGTGCATTGGTCCCTGGTTTCTAAAGCTAGTGATTTATGGTATCATCTCCCATGTAATAACTTTCAGTTTTCCTGTATATTCAGACCCTTTCACCTTCTCTAAACCCCTACCATGCGGAGAGCTTGTGTAGAGGATCATGGAGCACAGTACCCGGAGAAGACGCCATGTGAGGAGCTTCTGTGGTCAGACGTGTGTTGGTCCCTGAAGATTTCACCAAATGGGATTCGATTCCATTCCCCTACCTGGAATGCTGTGGGTTGGGTGCTCCCGACTGGATGACTGCTTGCTTTTTCTTCTAAAGTGTTGCATGGTATTTAATAGAAGCTGCAGGGTTGCAGGGTGCTTATTTAATTATGCAGGAATAATGAAAATTAAATAGCATTCTAGTTCACAGCTGAGGCAAGATCCGTATCCCTTGGAAATATGGATGTGTATGTCAGCCAGAATCCAGTTTGCGACCCACCTCTGTAAATTGTTAGCTCTGACACTCCAAGGCTCCATATCTCATCTTTTGTATAACAACCACTTTCTTTTTAAAGTTATAGTCAGTAGTAAATAACGTAATGTTTATTAATTAGTGATTACAGTTAATGTTTAACAAATTAGTGATTACTAATTCTGCTGCTATAGATACTCTAACTCTAGGCACCCAGAGAGTATCTCCAGAAAAATAAAAGATGTTTGTCCCAAAGGAAGACATTAATTTACTATTTGATCAAAACATAAGATTTATTTATTTTTTTAACCTTTCCATCCCCTTTCAAATAGAATGTAGGATTTAGATAGGATGAAATTGGAAAAATTAGCAATTTTCCTTTGGTTGATTCAGAACTTGACTTTGGAAAGGTGTGCTCTAGGGAAGTTCTAGGATGAACAGGCACCACAATCAAAATATTATACCCATGTCATAGATCAAGGCAGATGAGGCACTTGCTTACAGGATAAAGGAAAATGATGCGCAAATTAAAAAGTCTTGCTTGTCTTCAACGGCAGGCACTGTGTGACAGTATATAAATACGTCAGTGCGAGCCTTTTGGATATTTCAGCCAATGTGGATTAGGGGTTCAAACATTACTTTGGATTTAGACAGATCTAGGTTTGAGCCCCAGATAAATCACTTTAAATAGCTGCAATCCCCTGGGCAAAGTACATAACCTCTGCAGACCACATTTTCCTCCTTCTGTGGGAATAATTTAGACGCTGAACACCAATTAGCAGAGAGCGTGGCAGGAGGTAAATAATCAATACATGTTAGTAATATTTTTCTATGTCTGTGAATGTGACACTGGTGTGTATCCAGGCAGGCAGCAACTTTTTATTTCAAGAGAGTTCTCACGTATGTCAAGATAAAATCAAGAATTTATTTTTCAGTTCTCACTCTACTGATAGAGAAATTGGAAAAACATAGAGATTCTCTTTTTGTAGAACTCTTTCCAGATAATTAACACTTGAATTGCTCAATTAGCAACACTAGGGACACCCACCCAGTCTTTGTGCACCCAGCACTCTTCCAAGCACCTGGCAAATAATGTCTTTGCGAGTCTCGCATTAGTGCCATAAGATAGGCAGATAACATCTGCATTTATAGACCAATCAATGAGAAAGAGATGAAATATCTTGCCCAAATTCATATGCCTTGTGAAAGGGGGCAGGACTTAAACCCTGGTCTATTGCCTTGAAAGCCCCTTTTAATCCAGGGTCAATTGTGTAGCATATACAAACATAATATTGTTCTATCTATATTGCAGAACCACAGCGACAGAACTCCGGTGATGTCCTGGCATACTCTTGTGAGTCCTAATTTGACTGAATTGATCCCAGATGTTAAATGCTAAATGCAATACACTGTTTTAGAGCTTTTTCTTCCTCCCTGCGATTCAAATACAACCATTAACACAGTCAGGAAGTAAAATGTTGCATCTGAGATAAATGCCATATTCGCATTCCTTTTTTCCCCATTCTCTCATTGCATAAGGAAAGAATTTTGTTATCAATGTGACAAAAGTTTTATTCCTCAGGAATGAAACACATGTAGATTCACATGCCTCCAGGGCAATCGCGTTCAGGCTTGGAGCTCAGCACCCAGCAGGCACACAATGGCAGTTTCATACCCAAGGATCTTTCCAGCAACCTTACACACGGTTTCCCAGACACATCAGCCTAGGGGTGAAATATAGGGGCAGAGTACTGGTAACAACTAGGGAAAAACAGTATCTGTCTTTGATTATCCACTCAATTTATTCTTGTGTGACCCCATCCCTATGTAAAGATTCCCTTGGTTGTTACAAGATTTTCCCAGATTCCAAAGACTGTCAGCTGGTTTCTTCCTCAAGGCAACACAGGGGTCCTGAGGATGCTCCTTGGAGTCTAGCACCTGAGCATGCCAAGGGATTTCTGTGTTCTCTGGAATTCCTGAAATCCCCTTCGGATGCTTCACCTCAGAGGCAGAGCCCAGCTCTCCACCTGAATGCTGTACTCCGTGACCAGCAGTAGATCAGAGCAGGGGTGAAGAGTGGGTTTGAGCTTTCAGCCCTTCTATCTGGCTGCCGTGGGACCATGGGCAATTACTTAGTCCCTGTCTGGCTAGGTTTCCTCGTCTGTAAAGTGCAGTAACAGTGGGAGTCCGTGCCTTCCTGGGCCACACACAGTCTAGTGTGAGCTGACCACTGTCAGTGTTCCATAGGTTACAAAGCTAACTGGCCCGGGCTCCCAGAATAGACTTTAATACTCTGCCTTTTCAGTTTATACTTGTAGCCTTTCTTCCTAGAACTTAGCCATGAGCTGGAGGATGCTGCTAGTGGTAAGCACTTGACTTTACTCAGAATTTCCTTGCTCTCCAGTTCTGTGGCATTAACCTTAAACCACATTTGTGTGCCTTCATTATTCCTTTCTTAGGATTAGGATTCTTTCTTATGTAGCTAGTTCCTCAGTACCTTGAACAAATAATTCTTGTTGGAACTGCTCCATGAGACATGCAAAGAGATCAAGATAGTTTGATGTTTGAGTTTTTGGCTGAATTTGCTCTCTCTCTCTCTCTCTGCCTCTCTGCCTCTCACAGGCACATACACAAATGCAAAAATTTGTATTTTTCCAGCACCTGAAACTTCCTATTACAATTTAGTTATAAAAATTGATTTAAATATACTTAAATCTCATTCTCATTATTAAATCTCAAAGAAACTATGTCACTGAAGTTTCAACAGAACATCATTGTGATATAGTAGCATTTTATGTGAAACCTGCAAAATAAACTTTTGCTGATGCTAATTTTTTGTCCTTCAAGTGCTTGAAACTGGAATACAAGAACTGTTCACTAATGAAGGCATTCAATTACTAGTTTACTAAAGACTATCTGGTGGCTGGGTGTGGTGGCTCATATCTGTAATCCTAGCACTCCGGGAGGCTGAGGTGGATGGGTCCCCGGAGGTCAGGAGATCAAAACCAGCCTCAGCAAGACCGAGACACTGTCTCTACTAAAAATAGAAAAATGAGCCAGGGGTCATGGGGGGTACCTGTTGTCCCAGCTACATGGGAAGCTGAGGCAAGAGGATCATTTAAGCCAGAGAGTTTGAGGTCGCTGTGAGCTAAGACAATGCCATGGTACTCTACCCAGAGCAACAGAGTAAGACTCTGCCTTACAAAAATACATCTAATTACATGACTTTTGAATAGTAAATCATTTATGCTTTTTTGTTATTATTCAAGTACTACATGAGTATCAAGTAATCCACATAAACTAGTCTTACATCAATTTTAAAACATTTAAAATTTTTTCTCCTAGATGAGACTCGAATTACACAGGATTCGTCTCTAAAGGCAAAGTTGAAACAATTCTTCCAATACAAAAACAGCCTTATCCCTTCAGCAGTAACTCCTCTGACCTTGGTATTAACCTCTTCCTCCTCTCTCCTCATTTTCTCAAACTTTCTCCACATTAAAACACTGTTCAGCACTTGCTTGCTACATGCCAGGAAACTTCACAATTCTGAGGTTAGAATCAACTGTTATTTTGTGAACTATAAAGTCCATTTACATAATAGTTTTTGATCTAACACAGCAGTAAAAATTCCAATCTGGGTTATCGTAAACTCTTGGCATGTTTACAGAAAAGTCAAACCTGCACTCTGGTAAAATTAGAACTCCAACTCTAGGGTGGTCGTGTTCATGTCAGGGGTGATTCTGGACACTTGAAGTCAGCACATCCTCTGCGAAGCTGAGAAACAGCAATAATAGTCATTAACACCGAGTGAGTCATTGTGGCCGAGGCTGTTGACGGTAACCTCACAACAAGCTGGTGAGTAGTAGTGTTATCATTCCAGTTTTATAGCTAAAGAAACTAAGGCCCAGGGAACTAAAACATGGCACTGACACATGTTTATGTCCAGATAGAGATGGGGCTGTAAGACCTGGATCAAGCAGAAACAAGGCCCCAGGGGTCTCGGTTGGTGTCCTGTGTGAGCCTGTTTGTGAGCATAAATGTTGACACTAGACTGGGGACAGAAGCCTGTGCTGTGTGTGGTCAGTCCCCGGGGGTGCAGCATTGCGCTGAGATGCACCTTCACAGCCCAGCTGTATTGGGCTAATCACGGCTAATGACGTCCAAGTAATTCCTCTCAGTGGTGCTGGACCTCCTCAAAAGCAGCAAACTGGAAAAAGTTCCTTGAGGATGCATTAAATGTCGTCTCAGACTGGCTTCAAGCTAGATGCCCTCCAAGGGGGCATAGCTGCACTCCCAGCCTAGCAAGCTCCTGGGCTGATGGGAACTGTTCATATTGAGCAAAGGGCCCATTGCGAGTCTAGGGAGGTGGAAATGTCAGAGAGAAGGGCTCTGTGGATAGCAGCCGCGCTCACTTATTGTTTGAAGGACAATCAATCTCTGCTCAATACTCGCATGATCTCAGTTGATCCAGCCTTGGCCTTTTCAGCCACATCTGAATACACTTGATGTCATTTTCTCATCCAGCATGGCTTCTCTGAAAATAAAAGACAGCAAGGAACACAAAAGCTGGGACATTCCCCTTGCTGCCTTCTCAGCCTCTTCATCCTATCTGTCCAGAGTGACTTATTTATACTACAGAATTTATGATGCACTTAATACATTTCAAAGTCGTGTTCATTTATTTTTAAACGAGAATTTCTAAAAAAAAAAAAAAATCATTTTTCTCTGAAAAAGAAACAATTGGAAAAAAATGTTTAGAGATGGAGGCGCCTGTGTGTTAGGCGGCTCTGTGGGGAATAGGGAAGCTGATCCCTGGAAAATCTTATCTCCCCTTCTCTCACTTCTAAAAAGTTTGCTGTGCCATGACAGTTTGCAGAAACTTTAGGGGATTCTTTTTTTTTTTTTTTTTTTTGTCTTAAAAATATTCTTTTAAAAGTCCCAAGGGATTCCTTCACTGAAGTCATATTGTTGAGTGTCTCTGCCTTTCCTATGAATTCTATGCACATGGTGATCATTCTCCTCCGAGAGGAGAATGGAAAACACCGAGGCGGTTTCTCTTCTGGAGGAAGACGATGTAATCTCCCTCACAGTCTCGTCGCTCTGTAGCCTCATGGGAATATGTTAAGGACCCTGAGAACTGAATTTATTCCTTTAGAAACACCGTTCTGTGGTCTCTGGGAATTCGACTTATTTGTAATGATGGTAAAGACTGGTTCTAGAATACTTCACTGAGGCAAAATATAGACTATAAATTGAGGAAAGTAAGGATATAATATATTAATGATAATATTAGTGATTATTCTAAAATGCACAGTTTCTTATTATTAGTTGGATTACCTGTGTTGTTTTGTTGTTGTTGTTGTTCTAGTTTTATAAGCCCTTAAAATAATTATCAAAGATAAAAAATTAAAGTCGTCACAAGACATTATTACTTCTGGACATCCCTGGGTATAACAATGATATAAGGTACCAATGTCAAGGTGGAAGGAGTAGCGCCATGATGCCTTTTCCTGCAGGTTCTGCACTGTCCTTTGACAGCCTGTCCACATCAGACAGATGTCTAAAACATCTGCAGTTCTTGCAGGATTTATTTCATGTAGGAAACTAGAGTGGTTTCTAGGAGAATAAAGAGGCTGACGAGGGGGTACAGGGTAACTGGAAGCTGGACCCAAGGAGGCAATTTTAGAATTCTGGAAAAAGTCAAAACAACAGGATTTGAAGACTGATTCTATGTGTATCAGACAAACACATTTTCTAAGCCTCTATTTTTTACCTTTTAATTATTGACCTCTTACGCATATGTTTTCTTATATTTGCATATGTTTTCTTATATTATTTAGAATGAAAATATTAATAATAATATTTACCTTGATGGATTTTTGTGATCCTCAAATCATGCATCATTTAGGAATGTGTTTTTTAAACCATAACATGAAAATGAGTTATTTCTAGGTCTGCCAAATACTTGAATACATATTAGTTTAATCCTAACAGCCTAGATGTGTAAAGTAGTTGGCATTTGACTCACCAGTTGGCCTTAGCAGATAACTCAGCAACAGGGTGCTAAATTGATTACTAATCAATTATAAAGATGCATGAATTTATCTTTTTTTGTACAACGTGGAGTGGTTCCTAGAATGGATAACTTTTAATGTGTTATCCATATTTTTAATTCCATTGGATAAAAGCGGTAGTGTGGTATAATGGATAAGAGCTTGGACTTTGGAGTTAGAGAAAAATGGATTTGAAGCCAGGAAGAGCGAATCATGAAATGTCTGACAAAGTGCTCAACTCTGAGAGTCTCAGTTTCCTCACCCACAGAACAGACTTTTCACATAAACTACCTGTATAATAAAAGATCAATACAATGACCATGATGGCATGATGATGATCATAAAAGACAATTCTTTTTCTGTTTTTTTTTGGTTTTTTTTTTTGCAGTTTTGGCTGAGGCTGGGTTTGAACCCGCCAACTCCAGCATATGGGGTCAGTGCCCTACTCCCTTGAGCCACAGGCGCTGCTCACTTTTTCTGTTTTTTTTTGTTTGTTTGTTTGTTTGTTTTGAGATAGAGTCTCACTTTGTCACCCTCTGTAGAGTGCTGTGGCGTCACAGTTCACTGCAACCTCAGACTCCTGGGCTCAAGCGATTCTCTTGCTTCAGTTTCCAGACTAGCTAGGACTACAGGCGCCCACCACAACACCCTGCTATTTCTAGAGACAGGGTCTCACTCTAGCTCAGGCTGGACTCGAACTCGAGAGCTCAGGTGATCTGCCCCCCTTAGCCTCCCAGAGTGCTGGGATTCCCATAAAAGACAATTTTAATGAATAAGCTCACTTGGTGGTATAAACAGCCTCCCCTATGCCCACTAGTGGCCTCTGGGTCCTGGATGTGGCCTGAAGGATGTTCTGGAGTGTAGAGGTCTGGTGAACAGGCTTTGGAAGTAAGCAGCCTGATTTCAATTCCTGACTCTACCACTTACTGCTGGTAAATAGTGGTTAATTCAGGTAAGTGATTTTTGCAAAACCAATTCTGTTTCTTCTTAGCAGATGGTTTGCTTTTTACCAGTATATTTCTTGTATCTTGGGGGTAATCCAACTCCGATGGCCATTTGCTCCTTGTGATGTTAGTATGTTAGGTTATCATCCACTACCAAATTAATTAGAATTCTGAGAACCTCACCACTTGTTAAATCGTATTTCCTCACACAGAAGGGCAGATAAATAAGCAGATTATCTCCTGGATTGTGTCCAGCAAGTTTAGGCCAGTGAGGTGTGCAGGTCGAAGGAGAGACCATTCCTGGTATCTGCTAGTTTATTCTCCCTGGCATCAGTTCCTCTCCTAACTGGATGCTGCCAGGATGTGGAAGGCAGATGTTCCTAGAGAGGATGAAACGAAATTAATACATGGCTATAATAAAAGAAACATTCTTTGAGAGGAGGATGGAAACGTATAGTCCCTAGATTGATGCTTCTATTTAGAAGACTCAGATGAAACCAGTCTGATGGAGACGTACCAGGCGTTTCCAATATATCTGTGGGTAATTTATACTCTGGATGGTTTTTATGTAGAGAGAATGAATAATGAAAGCCTTTTGATTCAGAAACTCTGGATAGCAGCATGGTATTGTATGACTATTTAATAGCCAAAACTCATGGATTAATCTTAAGTGGTCTTTATCGCCTTGAATCAAGGTGAATGGAATGGATGGATACAATGTATAACCTTCTTTGTTTCCCAGTTACTAACATCTTTCAAGATCAGGTTACTATAATAGTATTTTTTCAAGTAAAGGCAAGTACAAATCCAGAGTAACAACACAGAAAAAACATTTGCTGCAGATGGAGTTCTTCAGAGGTGAAAAAAAATTCAACAAAATAATGAGTAAACACAGAATGACAGCTTACACCTGTTCTCCTGTGTGTATCTTTCCCTCCCTCCATGAACACAGGGCTTTGCATCTCACGTCTTCCATGCTTTCTCCCTTTTCTTTTAATAAATATTCCATGTGTTCTTTTACCCACTAATTTGTGTCACTCTGTGCTTATATTGCTAACAATTTAAATAGAGCAATCCCTATGAAAATATAATCTCTTTTTAAATGCATCATAATTTTGAAGTGGTCTCATGAATTTTGTTGCTGATTTGGGATCTTAAACAGTGTATTTATTTATATTAAAGTCTGCCTGCTGTTCTTAAAGATATTACATTTGTATAGTTAAGAGAAGTGAAGAGCCAAATTTAATTTTCTTTCTACTCTGGAACGCTTTGCATCTTGTAATCACCATTGATTGCCTACTTACTAGTCAGAATCAATAAAAGGAGTAGATGTAAAATCGCCCAATCTCATGTTTTATAATATAATAGTCTAGTCAAAATGGAGGGTGCTAATAGCATTCAGCTGTGTAGACGTTATCTGATAATGGCAGTGCATATAGCTCAGTCTACAGGGAAACAAATTAAAGCTGGAAGCTCAGATATTGGACTTTATTTTATTTAGGGTGAATTTTATGCACAAATATCAACAGAATACATTTTTACAATTTAATGTGTAATATCATATTTTTATTAACGTTTAATCATTTTAGTTGCATTTCCTTTCAGAGACCACTAACATGTTTTACCTTTATTTCACCGTTGTCTCTAATATGACTGATGCATTTGCCTCAAGTCCATCAATATGAGATTCTGGAAACATTAAAACATACACACCTGCGCTGAGAATAACAGTGTTCAATTTCAGGTCTATATAAATCAACAAAACATTGGAGATAAAAGATAAGAAATATTACTCTGCAGTCAAGAGACTTAGTCAACTATTTTTAAGCATCTGTACTTCTCTATTCATTGTGCATTTTGGGTTTCAGAAAATAATTTTATTAAACTTAAATATTTCTAAAATGATTGTCTTATATGAATTCAGTTAAACTCTAGGCTTCCACTGGGAGTAGCTTTTAGATCACCCAATATTATTCAAACTTTTAGCTCCCTAAGTAAGCATCCTTGATTATGGTTTTTTGCAATGTGCACAACTTCCAAACCCATCCAGAAAGGAGCTTTCCCGTGAAAATCAATCTCAACAATTGATAAATTACATCCTCTATTGGGAAAGAAATGTGCTGACAGCATTTTGGAAAACACTCAGCATGGTGGTGAAGTTCTTTTAGTGAGTTCCCTGACAATCACAGCCTTTACTATTGCTTACATCCAGAAGCTAGAATCCCTCCCCAGACAGCATCACATATAGTGATTAGCGCGTGTCCATGAAATAGAAATCTCATTTGTGGATTTTGATTATGGATCAGTTACTTAATTATCAGCTGCCTGTTCAGAATGGTTAATGACCATCTGGCTTTTGACTTTCCCCCCACTCTTTTGCACCCTTTTCTATTAGGTTTTTACCTGACACCATGTAATTGAACCACCTTTACAATCTCATTCTCTTGTTTTCAAAGACATCTGCTCTAAAGCAATACAGGATTTTTTTCAAAATCAGAGGTGGGTTGAGTCAAGGGTCTTACTGGAACTGATTACTGGAACTAATTTTGTCTGTGTGGTGCTGTCCCTTTATACCCTGGTGGTAACCTTTTTGGTCATTCATTTTTGCCTTTACATGGGATAAAATTCCATGGGAGAATGTATAATTTATCTAATAATGTAATGAAATAATGGCCTGGAAGTGTTGAGATAGTCAAGAAAGCTTTTTCACTCTTTATTCAGGCACATAGGTCTATTGATAATCCTATTTAATACTTACTGAGTGCTCACTCTGTTCCGAGCACTGTCCTCAAAGCTGTATGTGTTCCTGATCCACACAGCCATTTCATGACGTAGCCATAATTCCTCACTATTGTATGTAGGGATAAGAAAACTGTTACACAGAGAGGGTAAGTAACATGCCTAGGATGACACAGCTAAATAATGACAGAGGCGAGATTTGAATTTCTTCTCTACCCACTCTTAGCAACACATTCTAATTCCAAGTTGGAATTAGATCAGCTGTCCCTTTGAACAAAGCATTGATAGCCAGGAATGTCTATCTTTTATTGGCTAAAGGCCCATTATTAAATGGAGGTGGGGGCTGCTGCTACTGAATCCACGGCTTCCGAACTTGCTGA
Organism: Loris lydekkerianus; assembly: GCA_963574355.1. Taxonomy (NCBI): domain Eukaryota; kingdom Metazoa; phylum Chordata; class Mammalia; order Primates; family Lorisidae; genus Loris; species Loris lydekkerianus. The sequence goes on from CAUYPK010045529.1 coordinate 47,914, forward strand.
CTCTGGAACTGCTCATCAATATCGAGCCTCACATATGGGAAGACACAGAGAAATAGAGCAAGGCCTCCAGCAGAGGCTCACGTGTAAGCACAAAGGAAAATGGCCCTTGGGAAATAACAGCAGCTAACTTCCATCGAGCATGTACCGTGTGCTAGACTCAATGTAATGCAATACTGTCTTTAATACAAGCTACTTATAATTATTCCAATTACATCAATCCAGCAACAGCGTTTTAAAAGATTGGGTGATTTTTCCACAGTCACATTGCTGCTAAATCACAATAGGAAGACCCCAAATCCACCAGTCTGATTTCAAAGGGCATGTTCTGGGACTTCCAAATTCAGTTCTGACACGAGAAGGGCTTGGAAGGCTTCATTCCTCTCCTTACAGCAGGAAAAACTTTGGCAAACTGAAAATCAGCCACTATAGAGATGAGGTGACAGGGCAAGATCACCATTCCAAGTTCAGGAGAAACGGGCGCACTCAGAAAAAAAAGAAAAAATTCTAGTTCTGTATACCTGGAGCCCATATACTGGGAAAACCACATAAATGATATTGATGAATTTCCGGTCATGAGTATAAACTGGAATGCACGTGGAAAAACTTCAGGAACCCCAGCCTTAGAGGGGCCCCCAGACTTTTGCAGGCTTTCCTTACTGGGAACCTCATCAGGTTTCATGGTTAAGACTACATTATTGTTTGGGTTAGAAAGAATTCTTGTAAAATATGCACAGAACTTTCTCCATAACAAATGCTTACTCTTTAGAGTAATAGATTTTATCCTCTGCTAAGGAAAGGGCATTCTTTCCACTTCAGATTTTATCTGTCTAGCCTGCCAACCTCATCTAATGGAGGAAAACACAGGACACGGGGGTCAGGTGGTGAAGGAAACATATTGGAAATGCTGTAGCTCTGGAGATAGTGAGATGGGGCAGGGGAATTAACTATGTCCCTAGAGTAACTTTGGGGAGACTATAGCCCAGAGACAAGGGCCCACTAAAAGACTGAGATGTGATCAGAAGGTAATAGAATGCTCCCCTCTCCCACACTTTGGCATTGTACTAACGGTATAATAACAGTAGATTATAGTTGGGAAAGCTGCATAATGTAGACTGTCAAAGTCAAGGGAGAAAAACAGCCAAAGGAGACCTCTGTGCATTTTACACAAGTGCATGCATACGCCAACACACAACACCTCGAGGCATTTTATGTTCAATCTGCAGAAAATCAAAAACAAAGAAAATCTTAAAAGAAGCACGAGATGGTAAAACACCTTACTTATAAAAGAACAAGTGAAATAATTTAAGTGGATTTCTGGTCAGAAATTATTCAGGAAAGAAGAGGGTGGAGTGAAATATTTAGTGTGAAATGAAAAAAAAAAAAAAAAAAGATACCAGCCTCCAATTCTATATCCATTAAAATTATCCTTCAAAAATGGAGATTTAAGTTTTTCAGGCAGAAATAAATGTATATAGGTCAGAAATTTTGAATCTACATGAAGAAAGGGAGAGTCTCAGAAAAGGAAAAAAAGTAAGAAAATACAGATATTTATTTTTCTTATTTCTAATTCTTCTAAAGGATAACTGTTTAAAGCAGTGTTTTTCAACCTTTTGTAATCTCACAGCACATTACAGTTAAACTTCTATGGCACACTTAAATTACGCTGATCAAAAAAAGAGTAAAAAAAGAAAGGAATATACTTACTGTGCTTAGAACTTCTCTCAAAAATAATTTAATTGATGATCTTTAGAAATCTCTGCGGCACACCTAAGATCCTCTCATGGTACATCATGGGGCCGTGGCGCACCAATTGAAAATCACTGGTTTAAAGTAATAACAGTAACGGCACCTTGGGTAATTGTAGCCTATGAGTCAGTGAAGTGAATGACAGCAGTGTCACAGGGATGAGGAGGAGAAATTAGGGACACTCTGTGATAGCTACCTGAAGCTATGAGGTGTTATTTGAAAATGGACTTAGATGAGTTAAAAGCATAGTTTGTGCTCTCTGGGGAAACCATTAATTTTTTTTTTAAGTATAATTGATATGTTGAGAAGATAAAAAATAAAATCATGTAAAATACTCAATTAAAATTAGAGAAGGAAGAAATAGACGGGGGAAGGGAAAGAGGATATCCAGGAACTAACACCCCCCTGATCACAGGGCTCTTGCTGCCTGTTTTACTTTTGCTAGGAATAAAAAATTAAGACAGAGCCACCATACTGAAATGAAACAATTATAAATGAGGACCAGGCAAATATATCTTCCCTAAAAATGTGTCTGATAAATAGCTGGACTCTGCTCATTAGCCAAAGTCCAAGCATAAAGTAGGTGCTTAATGAATGCAGATGAATGGGGTCCAGGGGTGGCAGAAACCTGAGAGGCAGGCAGACTTAACTCCTGATCAAAGTGTACGAGTGATAAAAGTTTTGGGCAGAGGGCGGCCAGAGACCAGGAGCGCTGAAGGCTCAGACAGGCAGAGTGAAGCAGAGAGCTGATAATCCACACAGGCAGAGTTTCAGGAACCCAATCAGAGTGTGGTCAGAGCAGAAAAGAAAAGATTGCTGGAAACCCGTGCAGTCATCTAGGCTGAAGGATGCTTTCTAATGCTCCCTGCCCTCCGGGGACTGCTTCATGATAGGGATGAAAAGATGAACAAGTTGTGGTTCATACATTTAGTAAGCTATGGTCAGGAAGGTGACACAGACAAACTACTATCCTTATCCACTTCATTAATTCGTTCCACACATATTTACTGAGCACCTACTATATACCAGGCAGTGTAGTAATTGCCAAAATGAAGACACGTGGAAGATGCTGTAAAATCACAAGTTGGGAGACAGATAATAATGTCTCAGCTACAAATGTCGAATGGCGTGAGAGTTTGGGCCTCCAAGGAATACACACATCGGAGGAGAACCCGAGCAAGCAACAGAGGCTGGAGGAGGGAAAACGGCCTGAAGGTCAGACGTGGAGCACTGGGAGTTCCTGACTCAGGAATCTGATGAATGTTTCATGCTTTGTCTCAAATCGGTCTTGTGGATTATATAGCTCAGGACCCAAGAACCACATCAGACAAAGAGAAACATTAGATTAGAATAGAAATGAAAGGGAAGATCAGGTTCTGATATTGCATTTTGAGCTTAAATATCAGGTGTGCATTATTTCACATCGTTCTGCCTTTCTGGGGGGGAAATTAAAACCTTGACATTCTTGATCCAAGAGTGAGAAGCCTTTTCTGGAGGAACATAAGCTCCTGGCCAGGAATGGGTCCTAGCCTTCTGAAAACCACAGGAATGACAGATAAATAATTCAACTAAAAAACCAACCAAGAGCTCCAGTCCCACAATGGGTTAGCACATGGAAGTTATGAAAAAACAACCAATGAGGGGTCGTCATCTGTTATTATGTTGGTTAGATCAGAGACTAGTATAGGCCACATGTGGTCTTCAGAGCCATGATGTTTAGCAGGACTGGACAGAACAAGAGGCTATGAATGAAATCTGGTTAGGTTGAGTTGGAGTTGGGGTGTGGGGAAAATAGTTTAAAAGAATTTAAAAAGGATCCTTGATAGTGGAGGTGGATGTCATTATGAGATGAATCATGAGAGAAATTGAGTCTAGTAAATAATAATATTAATAATAATAATTCTCTCTAGAATTGTGCACTTCAACACAAGTTTCTTACCTCTTTAAATTTAAATTTGATTTAATTAAAGTCACACTTAGCTCCTCAGTTATATTAGTCACACTTCAAACACTCAGTTGTCCATATAACAACAACGAGTGTCTACCAGGTGGGATATCACAGAAACAGAACATTCCCATCAAAACAGAAAGTGCTATCAAATGTGTTCTGAAGTGTGTGGGGTGTGGTGATACAGTAATGAAATGCAGCCTATGTCCTTCAGAAACAACTGCAAATTAGCTAGTTTTTATTTATTTGTTTATTTATTTATTATTTTTTGGCAATAAGGAGAGTAACGTTCTTACAGCATATTTACCCAACTTTGCTAACACGTGTGGGGATGTTTGTCTGCCTCGTTCAAGTGGAATGAAATATCCTTAATGTTACAGATTAGGAAATTTAGTTTTAGTGATGTCAAGTCACTTTACAGCAGCAGTAAATGGTGACAGTCTGAAGTTGAATTAAGTCAGGCAGCGGAGTTCCATGGCCAGTTCCATGGCCCCTGAGCTCCAAGACAGCTTGGAGACAGTACGTAGAGCACGGTGGCCTGCACCTCTGACTGTGTGTAGCCAGCGTCTGAGTTTAGGAGTGAGCGTGTGCATCCATTCTGCCTGAGCAGTGCCCTGCTGTAGAAGTTGTTAAATACATGCTTTGCATGATCGCTTTAGCTGATAATTGTGCACATTCTTCCACAAATCCTTCTTGATCTTTGCAAAACATTACATGTATTAAGTGCTTTTCATTAATTCCTAGCTATTTGGTTTTCATGATTCCAATTTGATCCATTGTTAAATTCATGAAAAAGCATGAGCAAACTCTTTATGTGCAATAGCAATGCGCTGTCGTTTTTTATCTATAATTTTAATTTCACCAGTTAAAATACCAGTCCTGGTATTTTTATTTATTTATTCATGCATTCATTTATTTTTGATTTCAAAGTATTATGGGGGTACAGATGTTTTTGGTTACACAGATTGCTTTGGCAATGCTTGAGTCAAGGTCGTAAGTGTGTCCATCACCCAGATCATGTTCACTGTACCTGTTAGGTAGGTTTTTACCTAACCCCTCCTTCCCCATCCTCCCTGCTTGATTTCCATTGAGTTTTACTTCCCTCCCCACACAGGTGTGCTCATAGATTAGTTCCAATTTAATAGTAAGTGTATGTAGAGTTTATTTTCCCATTCTTTAGATATTTCACTTGGGACAGTAGTCTACAGTTCCATCAAAATTATTGCAAGAGGCATTAAGTTATCCTTATTCATGGCTGAGTAGTATTCCATGCTGAGATACTACCTTACCCCTGTTAGAATGACCTTTATTAAAAAGAGTCCAAAAACAATAGATGCTGGCATGGATGCAGAGGGGAAACTGTTATAAACTGTTGCTGGCACAGCAAATTAGTACAACTCTTGGATAACAGTAGGGAGATTCCTCAAATAACTAAAAGTAGACCTATCTTTTGATCTAGCAATGCCACTGCTGGCTATCTACCCAAAGGAAAATAAATTACATTAAAAAGACACCTGCACTCAAATGTTTATTGAAGCACAATTCACAATTGCAAAGATGTGGAATTAACCCGAGTGCCCATAAATTCATGAGTGAATTAAAATACTTAAAAATGTCTTTTTAAAAATAAATTTACCATCATATACTGGAAAAATTTCTCAATTTCTAGATTTAGAAATTATGTGAAGTGCCTTCATTTAACCCACCCTCTGTATTTTTATTTTCTTCTTTTGGGAGATGAAATTTCCAAAATAAATATCTTTAAAATCAATTTGAATTTGATTTTTTTTTAATGTGCTAACTATATTACATGCTTTTCTTACAATTTTTTGGATTTCTTTATTTTTAGAAAATATTTTTAATAGTAATAAAGCAACTCCTTATTGAATCTTTTTAGGCCCAGGGAATTTGGGGTAAGATTTAGTTTTCAGGCTATGAGATAGCCCTTCTTTTCCTATATGCTCAAATATTTGGGAAAGCCTTGAATCATTTGTGATTGACAGTTCAAAAATACAATGATCTGTTGTGTCTAGCCCATGTCGTGCTGGAGAATGCTAAATCAATAGTAATGCTATCAGAACCAGAAATCAAATGCAAAATAGTTCCCTTGGCTTCCTGCATAAGGACATTTGCTTTTTTGATAAATTACTAATGGGTTCTTGGACAGGAGACCTCCTAGAACAGCCAAACCTGGGTATAAATGGAAAGGAGAAAGCAGTGATATTTATTATGCAGAAAAAATTGCCTTCAGTTAATGTTCTATACAAACAATTGTTCAAATATAACTGAATGTCATACTGTGATAGGATATTAGTAAAGAAACCAATAATAAGCAGATCATACGCTAAAAGTTGTTTAGAGAACCCTGCACTCGACCTTGCATTTTAAAACTAGAACAGCTCAGACAGGACAAAACGCTGCAGTGACCAAAGCCACCAGATGCCAGTAGCTGTACCCGCCCTATCCTCTCAAGCAAACGCAGTCAGCAGCTCAAGAACATCACTACTATACCACCTTTTAATGACGGATTAAATTGACTGGTTTTGTGGTGTGACTTTATGCCATCACTATATTTTAAGGCAAAAGAGCAGGGGGTGGGGTTAAACTGTCTTTAAACGTCTAAACTGATTTAAAACCTCATGACCTCCTGCATCCCAGTGCCCGTGGACTTTCTAGTAGAGCTTTTTATTATGTATCATATCTGTGTCCAGAACACGTTTGATGTGTATATGTCTTTGCATGTATGGCACATTTTTATGAAAAATGTTTTTATGTATTTGCATGCATGGCTCAAACAGCTCCCCCACTATTAAATGCCTTGATTTGTTTATTCAATATTTTCATGTGTATATTATATATAGAGAGGGAGAGAATATATTTGAAAGAAGAGTTGCATAATAAATTGGCTAAGCTGCTCTTTTTTTAAGAGACAGTCTTGGTATGTTGCCACGGCTAGAGTGCAGTGGCTAGTCGTAACTGTGATCGCTGGGCATCACAGCCTCAAAGTCCTGGGTTCAACTGATCCCCCCACCTCTGCCTCCCAGGTGGTCCACACTGCCATACCTGTCTTATTTATGCTGCCTTTAAGGAAAGGAAAGGAGCTTGGGCTAATGAGATTGAAAGGTTTTTTTCTCACGGCATGGCTCTTTGTATCCATATCTAAATACCATCTAACTCCAAGGCTTTAGACATAGATGCTAAGAGGAAGTCCGCAGGCCCCATGGTTTTATTAGATAGTGTGGCAAATGCAGATTAGCCTCTGAGCTTTACTGAAGGCCAGATAATATTCATACCATGTAGAATCTGTTAAGTAAAGTAGCAAATCAGTCTGGGTTTCCTATATTTGCAGTCTACAAAATGAACACATCTAAAGCTTTATCCCAACCATATGCCATACTTATAAAGTAGTTGCTGTATTTTTGTCCTGGAAAGGAATAAAAGGACTTATTTTGCTATAGTAAGAAATGATCTTTTCCCTTTCAATACTTGACCACCTCATCTCCTGAACACTGTAGCCGAATTTCTCTGAGCTGCTGAAATGGGAACATTTGTGCTTCAAAAATACATTTGTTTTGTTGGATTTCCAAATTAAAGAGGAAAAAAAACTTTTATACTGAAGGATGAAATGCAACCAGGGAACAAAATAATGAAAAGCCTTATTTGAGAAGAAATAACTCTTTGGAATAAGAGGTTACCATATGTCAATATGTCATACACAGGGAAAGTGAGCTTTTGATTACTTAGAGGTAAGGTTACTGCAGGGTTTCTGATTTAAATTTCTAAGGCTTGATCAGAGCATCAAGGGGTTTGTTGAAAATCCTCGTAACTTGTGAACTTGACTTTTATTCCTTTGAAAAATTATTCAAAATATTTTTTGCCCACATTTATATTCCATGTGGCGTGTTTCTCCCTGTAGATTTGCAGCTATCCCTGTGCAGGCTTTATACTTGTTATAGCATCAGCAATTGAATTGAACCTGAACGTTTCTAGAAAAAAGGAATACGTTTTGGAAGAGGAAAAGTGACCCCAAAAGTAGACTCTAAAAGTGTTTTAAGCTTGCAAAAGATCTAGAATAACCTAAATGAACACGAATAGGTACTATTTAAATAAATTATGGTACTTGCTTAAAGTGGAATTCTGTTTGCCAGTTTAAAAGCTCATATCCAGATACACTAAATGTTAATAAGCACCCCCCACTGTTAAATGCCTTGGTTTGTTTATTCAAGATTTTCATGTGTATATTATATATAGAGAGGGAGAGAATATATTTGAAAGAAGACTTGCTTAATAAATTGGCTAAGCTGCTCTTTTTTTAAGAGACAGTCTTGGTGTGTTGCCAAGGCTAGAGTGCAGTGGCTAGTCGTAACTGTGATCGCTGGGCTTCGCAGCCTCAAACTCCTGGGCTCAAGTGATCCTCCCACCTCCGCCTCCCAGGTGGTCCACACCGCCACACCTGCCTTACTTAGGCTGCTTTTGAGGAAACAGAAAGGAGCTAGGGCTAGAGACATTGAGAGGTTTTCTTTTTCACTGCATGGCTCTTTGTATTTGAATCATTTTAATATGATAGATAAATACTATCTATCTAGATAGTATCTAACTATCTATCTAACTGGATAGATAGGTAGTTAGGAAAAAAGAATCTAGATCTAACTATCTAGATAGATAGGTAGTTAGGAAAAAAAGAAAGAAAAATACAGAGTTCTTTATCCTCTCTCTCTTTAAATATCTTACTTATTTTCCAAATTTCATCAAAACTGGGCATTTCGTCCAGTAAAGTGTAAGTGGCTACAAAACAAATTAGGAAGGTTTTGTTGTTTTATTATTATTTTTTAATGAAATTACTAACAAACTTGGAGACAAATTCAGCAATGCAGCATCTTTCAATCCATGGCATAACTACTGGAAGATAAAAACACATTGGTACAATAAATAAACGTGAAAAGTACACCTGTCATTGCAGCTGATATATACTTTAGTAACTTCCTCTGAGGGTGCCTGTTGTTTATTTTCAAATGTTGCTTTCTATTGTGATAAACCAATAAGTAAGAGCATTAGTGTTACCTACACTAATGTAGTTATCCTGCAGAGACAAAAGTACTGGTGAAATAGTTAAAACTTACAATTTTGCATTATTTATTATTCTGTTATATTACCTATAACTTCCAAAACTCATACTTCTGAAAAAACTATCAAGTGTTGACCATTTGGCTTCCCCTCCAGACCTCTGTCATTTTAACTTGCTCTGAAATGTGCTATGTAGTATCTGGTCTTCTTTCTGTCCCTGCATCTGCAGCTCCGCACAGACAGATCAGTGCTACCCCCTCAGTAATTAATGATCGGCCGCTTTTTTTTCCCTCCTCCGTCTCTTCCCTCTCCCGTCCTCCTGTTCCCCCAGATCACAGTGCTCTTTCTCTGTCCGTCTGTCCATCTGTCTCACTCTCTCTCTCTTTTTCATGCCATTCACTGACCTTCTGAATCAGGAGAGGAGACACCAAGACCTTTACTGTGACACATGCTGGACATTCCATCTCGTGCTGGAGAATTTAGCTGATAGAACTAGTGTGCAATTCACGTCCCCCAAGTCCTGGAAGGGAAACTGGATCTGGTGTCAGCACCGTTCACTGATAAGATTTTATCTCTCCTCCTGCTGATACTGATAGAGCCATCACCAGGTGGGCAGTAAATAAAGACGATTTATTGGCTGGATTTGTTGGCTAACTGTACTTTCTCAGAACTATATTTAAGAAAAGGCCCTTCCGTGTTCATCTTTCACATCCATGGAGCACAATCATGAATTGTGTGGCGGGGGGGGGGGGGGCAGCTGCAGGAATTTGTCTATGTAATTCCTTTTATAACAGTGAACATTTTGCACACAATCAGCTTAATCAGAATAGAGGACTAAAAATCCAGGGGTTGATAAATGATCAGCATGGCACCTGCATCTTACGCCTCGAGAACCTTAAGCAAACCCAGGGCTGTACTTGTGGATTAATTGAGCATGCATAATTTACCACCGCAGTTTACACAAGTTTAAGTATTTTTCTCATTCTAGGAAATAGGCATTTCCAGCTTCAGGAGAAAAATCCAAATGTTGCTGCACAATGAAACGAGCCATCAGCCCATTAGGCTATTACAAGAAAAAAATATTTTCTGTTCTTATTGCCGCTGCTTAGTTTTTAAATGGAAATAATTTTTTTTTTTAGGTTTAATTCACATTTCACCATTTATAAATTTATTTCACATTTCACATTTCACATTTCAGCATTTAATTCACATTTCACATTTCAGCATTTATTTTCATTCACATTTATTGTGCTGATTTTAGCCATTGCTTGTGATCAATGCTGGTTTCCTGTTTTAATTTGATGCTACTGTATTTGAATGATTTACAGAGGGTAATCTAGGAAAATACTTTCATTGCAGTTACTTTATGAAGACAAGAGTAAGAAGCAAATGCATAGGGAATAATAGTCCCAGAAACACGTGTTTGCACAGCTTGTCATTTGTCACCACTCATGTGCTTTTTTGGTAAATTAGCTATTAATACTAAGTCATTATTTTCCCAACTACTAAATGGTAATAACACCTATCTCATGAGTGGTTGTATTAAATATTATAATGAGTGTACAGAGCCTAATTTAAAGCTAGGCACATGCTAGGTTCTCAATAAATTATATATATATATATACATATACATATATGTATATGTATATATATATATATTTATCTTATTAAATCTTATTTATCTAATTTAAATCTTATTAGAACAAAATTTATTCTATGTACCCTAATAGTAAATTTTAAATCTCTAAAGTAGTTGTTTAAATGTTGTTACTTATGAGAATTTATTAATTCCTAATATTAGGCTATAAAGTGTCTAGAAATACTGTTTACATAATAGTCAATTGTCTAATTATGGTTTTATGACAAATTTATGCAAGTTTATGTGCAGGTGGAGAACTGAGGGGCAATGTCAGGTGTGTTCCATTTGCTCATGTCATAAAGTCTACATCAGAGTTTTATTCTCTTTGTTTAAGCCAAAAAAGGCCCTTGTCGGGAATGAGAGCTTAAGTGCAACTGTTCATAAAGGAATACTATTGTAAATTTATTAATCCCTGTTCTACACTCGGGAAATACCTCTAAACCTCAAATCATATAGTGTGCATAATCTTGACGGGTAGAGTTTAAATTTGATTTTTCTTATCTATTCCTATTTCCTGTAATATGCACATTATAATGTAAAAAGATTTTTTATTTATGCTAAAAATTGCACTGCAGTTGATACTAATGCTGAAATCTTACATTTTGCCATCTCAGAGCCCCTGTGTAATAAATTATAATAAAGCATTTAAATATAATAGAGAAACTGGCTACTTCAAGGAGCTTTTCAGTGAAACATAAAATCCAAGATCTCTTTTATAATAGAGGTAAATGTATTTGTATAATAAGTTTAATGTTTCATAATATACAACACCCATATGTAAATTATAAAATCCATCGTATGCTTCCTTTCTTGGGGAGAATTAAAGCTTTCAGCCTGGCCTTGGGTTATTCCTGAAAAGGCATGGCACGTTTTCTGCCACTTCTCGGTGGCTTTATTGATGTAGCTGTCACCTTAGAAACCCAGTGAATTTGGAGACGAGGCTGCATTTCTGCTTGATTTTTCACTGAGGTGCGTTTCAGGAGACCACTGTGAGTCTCTAGAGGAAGCAGCCAAGGGGGCAATTCTCTATAAGAACGATCCTATATTTCTAGGAAGCTTTACTTCACACACATGCAACTGGTCATTCTGTGAATACTAATTGGGAATTGTCACACTATTAGTCACACCACAGTAACACCCTCATTTCTACCTAGAAATAATCATTACTTAATTAGCTGGTTTTCCCTTGTCTTTCTCTCTTTCTCTTTCAGTCATATGTTACCAATGAGGCCACAGAGCCATGAAAGGGGGAAAAACAAGCTAAGAAAATCACGTGGTGGCTAGCACAGGGCTAGGAGGCAGGCCGGGTTTCTCGTCCACTCACAGCTGTATGACTTTGCAGAAAATACCAAAGACTCATTTTCTTCTTGTGTAAAGTGGGTGTAATAATAATATCCACTGGGGCGGCGCCTGTGGCTCAAAGGAGTAGGGTGCCGGCCCCATATGCTGGAGGTGGCGGGTTCAAACCCCACCCTGGCCAAAAATTGCAAAAAAAAATAATAATAAATAAAATAAATAATAATAATAATATCCACATTATCTGACTATTGGAGGGATTAAATGAAATAATGCATGTAGTTATAAACATAGTACCTTTCATGTGTGTTCCTGACTTCTAGACAGATCTAGATTCAAAAACTTGGACCTTCTCTTCTAATTTTTGCCTGAATATTGTGAGTTGGGTTCCAGGTTAGTAATTGATCTTTTCCCTTCTCTCTAAGTTACATGGTCAGGTCCCTGAAGGTCAAAGTTAAAATACCAATCATTTGCCACGTACACAAAAAGATCTTACTCCTAACAAGTGATTCTACCTGCAAGAGAAACTCTCAGTGTCAAGTGAAGGGAGGGTCTCATCTGTAGGCTCCGTGAACCACGAGACCTTCACAGGCTCAGCTGCCGCCCGCTCAGTTTGTGTGTCTGACACTCACCTTTGCAAGTACAGGCGAAGCAAGAAAAAATAAAAAGTTCCCCAAGTGAGAGATTGTTGTTCCGCAGGTAAGGTGGCAAGTGGGCACAGAGGTTCACCCTCTTTAATCTCAGCTATTCCTTTATTTAGGTCAGTTGCATGGTTCCCACAGAATTAGAGATTGTCATTCAAAACGGTTCCTGTAAAAAAAAAAAAAAAGATTCCTGGTCACCATACTGACTTTAATCTATTTTAGCTACCCCATTGCCAATTTGCCTTTCTATTTAAAGGAAAATCCCACTGCGTTTAGTATTATTGCAATATTAATACCTTATCTACAAATACAAAAGTCAAGTAAGGGAAATAAAACTTTTCAGGCGTGTTGGCAGCTGGAGCTCAGTCCTCTGACCTTGACTTGGCTAATTAGATGCTTCTGTTTGGAATCTTGACTCCAGAATGGAATGGTGATGCTTCCTTCATGATCACTTCAGTAATAGGAGTTGGCAGTGTCTTGTCAGTGACGCTACTGAAAAGTTCACTTTATGCAGTGCAATGTCTTCCCCAATTGCTAGGAGGGAGTAGCAGGCGGCAAAGCCAGGGTTTAGTCTGGGAGAGTCTGGCCTTCTTAGCTGCCTTTACAAATGTGGTGCTCAGCAGACATGGGAGGTAACAAGGAGTTAATTTTACCAGGGAACTAAGATTACATTTGCATGCTTTTGTACCCACTTATCCCCAAGTCTTCCATGATTTAAGACAAGCATTTTTCATTGGTATTGGCCATCAAATTGAGTTCATTGAATCTGTAATGACAATCACAATATGAGTGATTTTATTAACCTGTTGATTATTATTTGTCTTTCTTATTCTGGTCACATCTCAGGTCCAGGGCAGTGTTACAAACAGAAGACTGTTTCTTCATATCTGAAGTGCTGAATTTCATATTTTCCTTTCATGAATGAGGACAGAGATGCTTGTGCATTTATCTGGTTTCTTAAGCAACCTTAAGAATATTCCTGGTTTGGGTCAGTACCCGTAGCACAGTGGATATGGAGCCAGCCACATACACCGAAGGTGCTGGGTTTGAATCCGGCCCAGGCCTGCTAAACAACAATGACAACTGCAACAAAAAATATACAGGTGTTGTGGCTGGCACCTGTAGTCCCAGCTACTTGGGAGGATGAGGCAAGAGAATCGCTTAAGCCCAAGAGTTTGAGGTTGCTGTGAGCTGTGATGCCACAGCACTCTACAGAGGGCAATAGCTTGAGACTCTGACTAAAAAGAAAGAAAAAGAAAGTATTCCTGGTTTAAATATTATATCGATTGAAATTTAGAACAGTTTGGCTAGTTATGTGTGTATCTGGATATTATCTCTTAAGAAGTTACTACTTACATTATCCACTCAAAGTTCCCCAAATGTGTTATTTTGATGAAACCTCCTTAAAAAAGGGCTCTATGTTCAAATTAGTATTGGAGAATACTACATAAATATATATCTAATGTTTAATATGTTATCTAATTAACTAAAATTACATATTTATTAAAATTATTTATCAAATGTATTAAATATATAATGTTCCATAGTTATTATATTAATATAATATATGACTATCTAATATATTAGTACTTTTGTGAGAAAATGAACTTACTTTATATTATTTCATGAAGTTTTACAAATTAATCTGACAACCAAGTTGTTTTCTATAAAATCAAAACCGTGAGCATCTCCTGGAACTAAGGGTTCATGAGATATACTTTGGAAAATGTTACCGTAATATGCTTTTCTTTGTTTGCTTATTTTTTTGTAGAGGCAGAGTCTCACTTTATCGCCCTTGGTGTAGTGCCATGGTGTCACACAGCTCACAGCAACCTCCAACTCCTGGGCTTAGGCAATTCTCTTGCCTCAGCCTCCCGAGTAGCTGGAATTACAGGCGCCCGCCACAATGCCCAGCCATTTTTTTTGTTGCAGTTTGGCTGGTGCCAGGTTTGAACCTCCCACCCTTGGCATTATGGCCCGGCGCCCTACCCACTCAGCCACAGGTGCCACCCCATAATATGCATTTTTATGTTGTGTTTCTTTGTATCACCTATTTTCAACAAGAGCACTGTGCTTTCCTGGGAGAAGAACAGGTGTTAAGAGACATTCCTTTACAAATTAGCACATTCCCGTGGTCTTTCCAATGGTGACAGTCTGCAGTGCAGGGCGGGGGTGACAATAAGTGCTTTTCCTGTTCAACATAAGCTTTAGAAACTTATGTTTCCACCTAAATTTACCTACAATCTTTTGATTAAATTTTCATTGGCACAGATTTACACTTGAGACATAGGTCCAGATTGTGCTATCTTCATAGATTTAATTCAGTGATTATTTTAACCAAGGAAGTCTCCAAATTGATAAGATGATAAGAAAGATGGCTTTAAAAGGATGTAGAAAACTGAAACTTCTCTGAGTGAGATGAGAAAGCACAGGATGGGAATGATAAACTCCAGGATGGTGGTTAATGTTGGCAGGGAGAGAGGGAGGGCTGGCCATGGTGTGGCCCCCAGAGGAAGGTGCTGTGGGAATGGTTTCAAGAAAGGCCCTGGGGAAAGAGTGAGGGAAGAAGGAAGAGAAGTGGGGCTGCAATAGCTTTGCAAACCTTGGCAAAACTGATTCCAACCTAACCATTGGCATCAGGCAAGAGGGCCAGGCACTTGTATGTCCATTCAACCAGTATTGGATGTGCCAATCCTGGGGACGCAGAGTGGTAAGGTGACCTCCGTCCAGGCAGCTTCACCTGACAGCAGCCACCCCACCAGCAACTAATGGAATGGGCGTATTGATTCTGAAGTGTGGATAGGAGAGCCACTCTATTGGCAAATTTTCATTTATTAAAATAAGATATTTTGGCAGCGCCCATAGCTCAGTGGGTAGGGCACCGGCCACATACACCAAGGTTGGCAGGTTTGAGCCCGGCCCAGGCCAGCTAAACAACGATGACAACCGCAACAGAAAAATCTCTGGGTGTTGTGGCAGGCACCTGTAGTCCCAGCTAGTTGGGAGGCTAAAGCAGGAGAATCACGTTAGCCCAAGAGTTTGAGGTTGCTGTGAGCTGTGACACCACAGCACTCTACCCAGGGTGACAAAGTGAGACTCTGTCTCAAATAAATAAATAATAAAATAAAATATTTTTATTTTAATAATAGAAATCATTTAAATACATGGTTATTCTTTGTATCTCT
>CAUYPK010045530.1:0-24728 GCA_963574355.1 Loris lydekkerianus
GTTGGAGGTTGTTGTGAGCTATGATGCCATGGCACTCTACCGAGGGCAACAAAGTGAGACTCTATCTCAAAAAATAATAAATAAATACAGATTAAAAGATAATAAAGAACAAAATAAAATTAAAAAATTAAACACAGAAAAAAAAACAATAAAAAAAAAAATAAATTGCTGATGAATATATGAAAGTGTCCTTAGGGTCATTAGCCATGAGAGAAATGCAAATTAAAACCATAAGGAGATGCATCCACCTGCTGTAATAAAATAGCACCAATTGTGGGGCAGACAGGGAGAAACCACAACCACCACCACCAGGAACTCATGTGGCAATCCTTACAAAGTTACGTATAAGTACATGCAAACCCAGCAATTTTAAGAACATAATAAAGAGAAACACACAGATTCACATAAAGACTTATATGTGAATGCTCACAACAGCATTATTTATTATATCAAAACTAAAAATAGTATCCATCAGCTATTGATACCCATCAGTTAGAGGGTGCATAGAGAAAATGTGCTATATCCATGGTACATTTAATATTCAGCAATAAAAAAGAATGCAATACTGAGACAAGCTACAATATGCCTCAGAAACATGCTAACTATATCTCACATACACAGACACACCAATATACCACAACCTGTAGAATGTATAATTATGTTCATATCCAATACCAGGAAAGGCAAATTTCTATGTGCAGAAAGCAGGTCATCCGTAGCCTGGGACATAGGAGGGAGTGGGATTTGGTGGAAAATGAGCCACTGGAATTTTAGGGGGTGACCAAAATATTCTAAAAATGCATTGTGCTAATGGTGTTAAATAGTTATTAAATTTACTAGAAATCACTGAATTCTATTCACAAAATGAATGCGCACATTTCATGTTATATAAATTTTATTTCCATGAAGTATAAAAATAACCTCATAGGTACAACTTTTTTCTTTCTTAATATGAACTATTTATAGGTAGGTTACTTTTTTGAAACCTAAAAATAAAATGTATCATTTATTTTATATTCTAGAACAGTCTTGTCAGAATTTTATCACTTAGTAGTATTTTCAAATAATAAATTTAGTTTTCTAAATCACTTCCATTGTGTTTGCATGGTTTTTTAATTTCATTAAGTCAAAAAAATGCCAATAGTGAGATATTCATGTAAAAAAAATCACTTTTTAGTGGTATATAATTCAGTGGTTGTTAATATTAACAGAGTCATACCATCATCATTGCGACTTAAGTTTAGAATATCTGTAAACAAAATGTTTCTACCACCTATTGTAAAATAAAAAATAGATTGAAAAAAAGTTTAGAATAGTCATCATCCCCCCAAACCCTGCTCCTATTACTAGTCACTTTTCATCCTCTGTCCCCTCGCCCAGGTAAGCCATCACTAATGTCCAGTCCGTCCCTACAGATTGGTCTATTCTGTATATTTTATATGAATAGAATTGTCTGTCAGGATCTTCTGTAATGGTCTTCTTTCACTTAGCATGTTTTAAGGTTTATTCAAGTCATAGCACAGGTCATGATTTTTTCCCTTTTGTGAGTATAATATTTCCTTGTGTGGATTTAATATATTTTGCCCACCTATTGTTAGTGTATGCATATTTAATTGCTCTCCCTTTGTGGCTATTATTAATACTGGTATGAACATTCATGTACAAGTGTTTGTGTGAACTTGGGTTTTCAGTTCTTTTGGCTCTGTACCTAGGAGTGAAATTGCTTAGTACCATGGCAACTCTGTGTTTAATTTTTTGAGGGGCTCCCAAACTGTTTATTCAAGTAGAAACATCATTTTTTATTCCCACCAGCAATGTTTAAGGGTTCCAATTTCTCAGTATCTTTGCCAACACTTAATATTTTCCTGTCTTTTTGATTGTAGTCATTTGTCTGAACATAAAGTGGTATCTTATTATGGTTTTGATTTGCATTTTCCCATCGGCTAATGAAGCTGAGCATTTTTATATGATTATTAGCCACTTCTGTATCTTCTTTGGAGAAATCTCTATTCAAAGTTTGGCCAATTTTTTAATTGATTGTTTTATTATTATTGAGTTTAAGAGTTCTTTGCACAATATAGATACCAGTCTCTTATCCATGACAGCATTTGTAAATAGTTTCTTGCATTTTGTTAGGTGTCTTTTCACTTTCACTTTTCACTTTGTTGAATATATTTTCTTTGAAGCACACATTTTTTTCATTTTGATATAGCATAACCCATTTATTTTTTCTTATCACACTCATGATTTTAGTGTTATATCAAAAAAATACATAACACAAGGTCATGGATCTTATATCTGCTTTCTTCTAAGAGTTTATTGCATCATCTCTTACATTTAGGTGGTAGATCCTTTTTAAGGATCCTTTTAAAGTTACTTTTTGTATAAGGAATAAAATAGAATACAAACTCATTTTACATGTGGGTAACCAATTGTTCCAGCATTATTTGTTTAAAAAATAATTGTTACCTTATTTAATTTTCTTGGCACCCTTGCTGAAAAATAGATTGATGATTAATTCATGGATTTATTTTTGAACCTTTCTATTCTCTTAAATTGATCTATATTTCTATCCATATTCTACATCAATATTTTAAACTTCTTTTCTTTCCTTTCCTTTTCTTTCTTAAAATTTACTCTGTTGACTTTTGTCTAGCTTTTGGAGTTTAATGGCTGGCTAGTCAATCTTCAAATATTCACACCTGTTAAAAGTACACTGAGGGCTATAAATTTACCTCTACTTACCACCCTGGCTGAACCTGAATATGGTAAGAATGTTTCAAAAACATAGCAAACAGTTTACAAGTTTTACTTTTGTATCGGTTTCTACCCATGAACTATTTAGAACTTTATTTTGCTATATTTGGTTTATAGATTGCTTTCATTTTGTCATTTTCTTGCTGTTCTTTGCTTTTATTTTATTAGGATTTGAGGTATATAATCTTAATTCATTGGGATTTTTTATAAATATCTCTACTTCTAAAAAAAAAACTACCCTAAAAGTGATTTCCTGATGGCCCCTGTTAGGGCCTTGTAAGGAACTCTTACTCTGAAACAGACTGCCAGGTCTTTAGACACTAATGATTCTGTCATGTCTCAGAAAAAAAACAATCCCAATTCCATCACCAAGCATTGTTTTTCTAGGTAAGTGCTGACTCTACCTTGGCTTGGAAGTCTGAGCCTTACCTCCAGCTTCCCTACCAAAATTGTGACTAGATTCAGAGTTCCAGTTTCCTACTATTTATTCATGTGTCTGATGCTGGTGGTCTTGTGTCATGTAATCTGCAGCCCCTAACATTAGTATCAGAATTTCCAGCACAATGCAGCTTCATCTTCCATTCACCACTAAGTGCTTTTGTCTTGTTCATTCTTTTATCAAATGCAAATAAGTATTTTCATGTACATGTTTATACATTTCATATATCATTACTACACGTTTGATAAAAAGGAAATTTAAGTCTGTGCTAATATTGCCCTTTTAACAGAGAAATCTAGTTGATAATAAAATGCATTATGCAAACAGATCTACCAAGATTTTATGACTTTTGAAAGAAAATGAGTCTACAGTTTTGTTTTATCACAATTTAATAAATTTACCTCTTTTCCCCTTTGAGAAAGAAGGTAACCCAATCATTTTTAATAAATACTGAATATAATAATTAAAATCAGTATAAATATTCACCGTAGATGGAGATTGACCATGTTTAGTGGTCCTTGAGCTATTTCCCCAGTCACAACTGTAATTGTATTCACTTTAATATACCATCACGTGGAATAATTACTTCTGATTATATCAGACTTTAACTCCTAATCTTTTATCTCTTATCACCATAACTGTACACTTCACTGCAACTATTGGGATAAATAAAAATTCTCTTTCAAATCTAATATATTTCATTAGCTAAGAAGAGAAAAACAAATGCAGGTGTATATATATGCTGAAAGTAGGAATGGCAAGATAGAACATTCACATAATGATCAAACATTTACTTTTCTGTTATATAGATGGAGAGAAAGATAAAATAAAAAAAGATAGTATCATATAAAGGGGGTTACCATGTAACTGAATAGGAAGTAGGCACAAATTGTTCATAACTTGTGCAATGTTACATACACAGCCTATTTGATTCAAATTTTGTCTTACTCCATTCTTTTTAAAATGCTTGTTGCATTGCCAATAATTCTTGGACTTCCCAGTGTAATTAATAACTGTTCCTGATGTCATTGTGACATCACTGAATGCAGGACTTGTTCACCCCTTAATTTGATGAATTTCTGTAGTGATTAACTATTTGCTTTTCCTGTCAACTCTGGAACTCTTAAAATATCATGCTCACCACTCTTAGACTAGGTTTTTTATATTAAAATCATTGTTCATAAAATATACACTATATCCCCTTTGACCTACATGGAAAGAATACATTTCTGTGTTGCTCTGATATTACACATACACATGAAACTATCTTTGGCCAACATGATGTTAGTGGACAAGATGTCAATTAAAATCTTAAGCGAGTTTGCAAAAATGTGCTTATCTTGGGCATTTCTATTAATGTGATAAGACTACGACCTTGGTAGATCATTTAATGGTCAAACAGGCTACAATTCAATATCTAAGAAAAGAAAATTTTGAAAAAGAATTATACAAAAGCACAGCTTTAGTATATTGAGTTTCTTAGCACCAAATACAGAGTAAACTTATAATCTTTTTGAAAAAGCTGTATTTGCAAAGTTACTACCAACCTGATCTAAAGACTCCAGCACCATTCCTGTCCTGAAAATATCTCTGGTTTGTAAACTATCTCTCTCTTTCTCTAATTTCAGGTTAATGTGAGGGTACAAATAACTAGGTCACAATGCTTGCATTTGTTAGGAAGAGTTCCTCTTGTAGTCAAACGCTAATTAGGCTGTGAAATCTGGTCACCACCAGGAAAGAAATATTCTGTATTGAGTTTTTAGCAGTGACACAGTAGGATGATGGCAAGGACAGTTGTTCCAGAGAAGCAGAATCAAGAGCCACAGAAAGTAAAAAATGACGTGTTACCTCTTTCCCAAGAAACAGAGATGGTACCTAACTAATGAAATTTTCCTATCCTCACGGTAATGGTAACTAATAAATTTTCCCCAGTGTATATTTATATATAGAAATTTATTTTGGTAATATACACTGGGGGAAATTTACTAGTTACCATTACCAGTGGTTTAGTGGTTTTTAGACTTCTTTTAAAATATTAAGGCATATTTAAAGACTCAGTGAGAAAAAATCTTAGGGTGAATTTTATGAACGAATTTGCAAGTCTGTCAGCAAATGGTCCTACTTCATCCCCAGTGAACTCTTATGGCTGTGAATATATCCTTGGACTCTCTGAGCTGAGTAATCCTCTGTGGAAAAGTAGGAAAGTCCTCAAAGTTCTTAGCCTTATCACTAAATTTAACTTATATATTTTTTGCAAATCCTTTTGGGCTAGTTTTAGTAACTACCTTTCCAATGACAGTAGGTAAGTTTCTTAGAAATAATATCTTCTCGATTATTACTTTTTAGATACTGTTATTATAAGAAAAATTAATTCTTACATAATCAGTTATCACCTTCAAATGTAGATATACAATTTGCCCTTGCTAATCTCATAGGAATGTGGGTCTAAATTGCTTTGATCTCATTAAAATTCCTTTACATCTGGCAAATATGAGTGGTTATGATATACTTTAAAATATTCATTTATATTTTGTAGAATAACCACTGTGTTATTTAGATTGGTTAAACCATATGTGACCAATATTTAAAGCAGCAAGTGAGTTACAAACAAGTCTTTTGACCTCTAAATACCTTTTACTATAGTAATAGTCAAACTGCAGCACCCATATTTTATAAATAAGAAAGAGACTAAAAATAGAACACAATTTGATCAATATTAGGTGACCAAAAGTCAGAGTTGACACTAGAACTGGAATCTCCCGACACCCTATTTTGTGGTGACACCATATTTTGTAGAAACAACAGTTACACACTGATTGTAATATGGGAAAGTTCACAGTGAATGATAAGCATACTTTTCATTACCTTTTCAAACAGGAAACACACTCCAGACCAGAGATAGCTTGTACTTACATGAATCTTCACATTTCATGAAAATATCCATGTGATTTTATTTACATGATTTACCCATTTAAATACAGTAAGCAAAGTTTAATTAGAGACTAAAGTATTAACGTTCTACGTCTTCGCAAGTAAGTTAGTGAACTTTATAATTGGATGAATAGAGAAATAGAAAATACAAAAACTCAGTGAAATTTTCATAATTCTAATTTCTAAATAATTTTAGACTTGTTTTTTTTTCCCTTAGATCTAACATATTAAATACCAAATCTCAATTAAATAATTAATAAGCTATTTCAATTCTATTGACTCTCCTGGTAGGAAAATGACTTCTAAGAAGTATGCATTCCTCATAGTTAATCATGTTGCCCCACTCCTAACAGAGTCAACTAGAATGTAGCTATACTTCCAGGATATTGTTTATCTGAATTTAAATAATTAAAAAAAAATTTTGAATGTGTTTTTCAAGGTATAGATCTCTGGCAAACTTGGATGATGTCTATTAAATATTATCTATCGTCTGCCGTCTAGTATCTAATTTCTCCTAAGAGATACATTCTGCCCAGTTGGCCTTGTGCACCACAATGCCTTTATTATCCCTTCACTAGCTTGTATGTGTCTTGTCAGTAGCATTTCTCACAACAATGGTGACTACAGAGGGAAGCAATTGCTATTCATAACTGGAGTGGAGGTAAGAAGGAGGTGGAGGATGTGAGGAAGCTATCACAAAAAGATTCAAAACCACATGCCTATTTCTAACACACATGGCCAAAGAAAACTGACAAGGAGAATAACAAATAATAATGCTCTTTTCACAAACCAATGGTGCCACTGTCTTCTCTAACACCAGTTATGCAGAAAGTCACATGTAGGGATTATACCCAGACAGATGCACATACATATATGTATATGCATGCATATATTTGTACACAACATATATGTACACATATGAGAGAATAAGGTTTATTAAATAAATATAAGAAAAATGTAGATGCTAGAAGAGAAATACTATAAAACTACTGAAGTAATGAAACATTTTTCAGAAAAAAATTACGTTTTGGATGGAAAGATGTCATGTTACAAAATTGTCAATTATTCAAAAATTACTGAATAATTTTTATCAAATAGTTTGGATTTTAACTTTATATAGGAAAATAAACATAGAGCTCAACCAATGAAAAGTTATCAAAAAAAAAAAATGAGGAATTTCTTCCCAGAATCAATATTTTAAATTGATATCAGCTTTGTTATATTAGCTTCAGCATTATTAAAATGTTGTGTATATATATATTTTAAAGAGATAATTTTCTATGCATTGTACTGTATATAACTGCAACTCTCCTTTACTAACTAGATGACATTAGCACCTATCAATTAAAAATAAATAAATAAAATGTCTCCAGATACTGACAAATACCTCTTGGAGGGAAAATTTACTCCCTTTTGAGAACTCATGTTCTAGATTGTATAATAGGCAAATTTAAAAATCTTATTCCACAAAAGTCATGAGTGAATTCTCAACACACCTATTTTCTTTTTTGTTGCTGTTGTTGCAGTTTTCGGTCGGGGTAGGGTTTGAACCCACCACCTGCAGTATATGGGGCTGGCGCCCTACTCCTTAAGCCACAGGTGCTGCCCCTCAACACACTTAAAATGAAGAGCAATTTCACTTCCATGTCCAACATGATCATCCACAATTTAAATGCCAACCACCTTTCCAGCCTCAACCCCAATGACTCTGGTTCATAATTACTTCACCCAGCTCAATCTTTGCTGTTCTTCAGAAAATCCAAGCATGTCCTCACTAAAAATTTTTGCACTTCGTATTTCCTTTCTCTGGAATATTCTTTCCAAAGATATTCAAAGGACATACTTTTATCTCAAATTTCCTCTCTTCACCTTATTACTTTCTGTTTCTCCAGTAAATTATTAACTATGTAAGGCAGAGACTTTATCTTATATGATGCTGTAAACTTATAACCCAAAACAGTGGTTTTCTTTGCACATGGGAAACATTCAATGCGTTTCTTGAACAAATATTTTAAAAGAATAAATAAACTCCTACAAATCAATGAAAAAATAGAAAATAGGTATTCTTTTAAAAAGAGGCAACTAATAAACAAAGCATATTCACCATAAAACACACATGGGTATTAACCTCAAAAACCATCAGAGAAATAAAATTATAAGAAAATGTCACACAAAATTTATAAACTTGTCAAAAAATCTTATAATAACTTATATAGGAAAAACAGGTTTAAAGAAAATCTTCTTATATGCAACCACTTGTGTGGTGTTCCAGTCATAAAATATTTAGTGTAAAAATGGAAAAATTATTATTAAAACTGCACATACTTTATGACTGAAAAATTTAACTGAGATTCAACTGATTTAATTTGCAAGTAAATTCTTCAGAGAAAATATTGCACTTCTTGAATTTCTTAGTTTTCAGTAATAAAGATTTAAAATTTTTGATAAAAGAAGAATACATAAAAATGCATATTTGTTATGTATTATGGCAACAAAATTTATAAATTTATATACAGATACCATTCTTCTTAAAAAATATAAAATTATTAAAATAAGTTATAGAAACATTTATTTAGCATTCTATAAGCTTTATTTGGTGTTTTATTACATAGTTAGACATACTAAGAAGAGATACTAAGTATTGTTCATAAAAACACATGCAGGTAGTAGAATGTAAGACTACAGAAGGATGAATAGACATTAAATTCACGATAGTGGTTGCATCAGAGAAAAATGAGGGGTTATACCTGTGGATAGGAACATGTGGGACATCAGTTCCAACTGTGATCTTGCGCTTTCTCTTTCTTAAGAAAAAAGAGAAAATCTAAACCCGGCTTGGTGCCCATAGCATAGTGGTTACAGCACCAGCCACATATACGGAGG
Source organism: Loris lydekkerianus (assembly GCA_963574355.1). Lineage (NCBI taxonomy): Eukaryota > Metazoa > Chordata > Mammalia > Primates > Lorisidae > Loris > Loris lydekkerianus. The sequence goes on from CAUYPK010045530.1 coordinate 9,011, forward strand.
TTGGTGGGTTGGAACCCAGCCTGAGCCAGCTAAACAAGAATGACAACTGCAACAAAAAGTAGCTGGGCATTCTGCAGGTGCCTATAGTCCCAGCTACTTGGGAGGCTGAGGCAAGAGAATCACTTAAGCCCAAGAGTTTGAGGTCACTGTGAGCTGTGACTCCACGACACTCTACCAAGGGCAACATAGTGAGAGTCTGGCTCAAAAAAATAAATAAATAAATTATATATATATATATCTCCCAAATATTTCAGGATCAATACCTGCTTACTGTGAATTAAGATATAGGAGTGTTGTACCTTGTATATCTTATTTGTGTTCACATTTTGAAGATAAATAAATTGAAGATAAATAAACTGTTAGAGGTTCACATTTTGAAGATAAAAATAATTGTTTGAAGATAAATAAATTGTTAGAGGTTCACATTTTGAAGATAAATAAATGTGTTCACATTTTGAAGATAAATAAATTGTTAGTGTTGTACCTTGTATATCTTATTTGTGTTCACATTATGAAGATAAATAAATTGTTTGAGGTCACTGTGAGCTGTGACGCCACAACACTCTACCAAGGGCAACATAGTGAGAGTCTGGCTCAAAAAAATAAATAAATAAATAATATATATATATATATATATATAATTATATAAATTAATATATATAATTATATAAAAATATATATATATATATCTCCAAAATATTTCAGGATCAATACCTGCTTACTGTGAATTAAGATATAGGAGTGTTGTACCTTGTATATCTTATTTGTGTTCACATTTTGAAGATAAATAAATTGTTAGAGTTCAATACCTATTAAATAATTACCGAGCAAATGTGCTAGATGCTAAATCACAAAGGGTGATACCATCATTTTTCATGAACTGGATATGAATGAAAGCTTACTATTTAAAATGCAACACTGTAACCTAACGATTATGTGCTTTTATATTAATCTGAAATAAAAACCAAATAAAAAAGTAAAGAATTTTTCATCATCTAACATATGAAAAAATGATAAAGTAAATGAAATAGAAACATCATAACTAAGAATGAAAAGAATATGAACATTTACACAAATGTTGAGGTACTATAGAATTATAATACTGTCAGTATAGGCCAAAAAATACTGTCATACTTGAAATTTGTTCAAAGATCGGTGAGAAATTCACACATGGCTTCAAACAGAGTTCTCAGTTCCTTGCTTGATTTATCATCACTTTTAATACACTCTTAAAATATGCTAATATATAAAAAATAACTCGTCCAAGCTCAGGATGTTAAGTTATATCTCACTCTAGCAGAGTAGACCATGAACATTAATTTAACAATTGACATGATGCTTTTCTCACTTCACTGCTTACCTCAGATTTGAAATAAGTCTCTAAGGTGAGGGCAATGCCACACTGACATATTTATTAGAAAAATTAAGGACAAAACGTTAAATGTGGCCAGTGTGCCTCTAGTTGAGAGAACTTTCAGGAGATTTCAAAAATAATAATTTTTTTAGGAAGAACAGTAATGTAGGAAACACAAGCATTTTGAAATGTCTGAGGACATGGATCAATTGATTTGATAATTGGATTTATGGAGAAAAATTATTTTCAAATTATTACCTAAATATATTTAAAATTAATGCCACTTATGATATCAACTGGGAAACTGGGAAAAGGAGATTTATTCTTTAAAACACGTCAATAAAATGTAATACAATTGACATAACAAACAAACATTTTTGATTTTGTCTAGTTCAAGAACAAATTATTGTTTTTGCTTATTTGTTGCTTGTTTTTTTTGTTTGTTTGCTGTTTTTTGCTTTGGTATTTTTGTTCTTATTAATAGCAAAATATTTTCCTCTTTTTTGCTAGAGGGAGTGTGTGAGCTAAGACAAATAACTGTAACTCAGGTTTCTAACACAAATGTTGTAATGGAACTATTTGGGTTACTAATTTGACCTTCCAGGGTATAAATGTGGGCCTTCATTTTACTTATTACCTCTTGTTGGTTTGGTGGATTGTCAGTGCATATTACTTGAATAAATGAATGAACCTTCTTGAAATCTGACTAGTGTAACAGAAAGAACATTATCTTTAGTCCGTGTAAGATATGTATTTACATAGCTAGAGATTAAGTATACAGTTTGTGCAAACTGGTTAAATATTGCAATACTGATGTCTAGGCCTTCACTGACCAGAATGGTAACTACTGAGGAATCAGAAGTTGGCAGTCTTAGCAAAGCATTGCTGCCAGGAAAAAGTGAGGCAACTTAAAAACAGAAGGCATCAGTTAGAAGCAGAATATGAAAAGGAAAAAGGAGTGAAGAAAATGGGCAATTAAGAAAAAGAAGATAGATGATCTATTCCTGTAACAAAATTACAATTGTACCCCATAAACTTACACAGAGAAAACAAGGAAGAAAATCGGAGGAGCGTCAACATCTCCTATCACACAGAGAGCTGGTGTCCAGGAAAAGAACTCTGTTTTATTTTACTAATAAACAAGGACATTTCCATGTAAGAGATACAGCAACACAACACAGTCCTTCACCCAGGTCGGCACAGAGACATGTTCTATAGCTGGTCCCCCAAAATAGAAGACATTAACAAATTAGCAAAAATAGAAACTAACATTCTTACCAAGCTACTATAAAAAAAGAACAGAAAATAAAAAACAAAACCTTTCAGTTGAAGAAAACATCACCCTGAGACATGAGGCATAACGAAACAAAACAGCAAAAACCTGCGGCACTATCCAAGGAAAACTAAGTAATGAAATAATCGATTGCAGACGAAATGCACTCTAAATCAGATATTTTAAAAATAAAGAGTAAATGAATGCATTAACTAATCAATGAAGGGAAATGAAAAAAATTAAATGACAATTTTGAACATGTAGAAAGAAAAGGGAAAAAGATCAACCCAGTAATACGGTAGAGAACACAAGATGACCAATGGAGAGTAGAGTTTAAGAAAATATAGAGGAATATTGACAATTAACTATTAGGAAGAATGAAAACAGAAAATAAAATTAAATTAAATTTAAAAAGGTGCAAAACATATCAGATAGAAAATAATACATACAAGGAAAATCACACGTGTACAATTGAATTACTTATAGTAAAAGCCCCAAAGTCTATAGTTTATTATTTAAAATTATAGTCCAGGAAAACTCTCCATTAATTAAATAGGTCTTAATCTACATAAAAAAGCACTCCTGTACTGGAAAAAAAAAATTGACCTAAAATACTCAACCTGAAAATATATTCTAATAATATTTTTGGACTTCAAAAATAAAAGAGAAAAACATTATTTGAGTCTTTAGGGAAAAATGGAACAAGACACTTACAAAAATAAAGATCAGGTTGACATCAAACTTCTAGACAGCAGCATTCAAAGAAAACTAAAACTGAAACAAATACAATCAAACAAAACCCATGGAATCCAGGTGACAGCCAAGGAGTTTCTTGCTACTAGCCAGTTGGTAATAGAAACGTAAAAACAAAATGAGTGAAGTCCGAAGCCTGTTCAGAGGGGTCTGTACAAGGATGGGCTTTCTGTAACATGGGCCCATTGACCAAGGAAACATTGGCAAATTACCTGGTGGTACACAAATAGATCATTTTAATTATAAATGTAAAATTAAAACAAATATGAGGACAAGAATGAAAGAATACTAAAACAAATTACAAATTTTTAAATGATGGAGGAGTTTTTGTAATGGGATGTGAATTGAGCAAGAAAGAAGAAAATAGTAAAAGTCAATTGATTTCTGCATAGATGGTGGATGAAAACCAAATGATAGAAATTGAATCAGATGAACACAACAGAAAAAAAGCATACATAGGGTAAAAGGAAGACGTAAGGCATCTAAACAATATTTTTTATATACACTTGACTTATCAAGTACATTGTCAAGTACATTCCTCCACCCCCGGCATACACACTGTTCTAAAAATCAAATGTTTTTAAAAAGAAATAGAGCAAGAAAGCAAAAGAGGGAGGATCCTAGAGTGAGGTTGAGAGCAACAGTAAAAAGAAGGTCAGAGCAAGGAGGAAAGCAAGAGATAAAGATGGAGGCAGAGACAGAAAGGCAAAGGGAAAGACAGAGACAGAAGCAGGAAAAAATAGAAGGTAATAAAGTACATGCAGAAACATGGAGGGGGCATAAAGAACCAGGAAAATGTAACAGCACCAAGGGCACAGCATAAAGCTCCAGTAACCAACCCGAAAGACAGGAAGGTGCTTGACAAATTTAAAATAATCATCTCAAAGAAGCTCAAGGAGCTGCAAGAGCACACAGATTAATAAATGAACGAAATTAGGACCATGATACATGAATAAAATGAAAATACCAACAAAGACATAGAAATCAGAAAGAGGACCACACAGGAACACTGGAGCTGATGAACACAGTGACTGAACAGAATAATTGGAAACACTTTAACAGACTCAGTCAGTGAGCATGGCAGTCACATACCGAAGCCAATTCTGGATACAAGGAACACCGGGGGTGGGGAGTGGGGCACAGTCACTGACCCCAGAATAACCATAGTATTATGTAAAACCTATATATTTTGCATATCATTGTATAAGTGGCCGACAATGCTGTAATCTCATTCTTTGCTTTTTTTTTTTTTTTTTTTGTTGAGACAGAGTCTCACTATGTCATCCTTGGTAGAGTGCTGTGGCGTCACAGTTCACAGCAACCTCAAACTCTTGGGCTTAAGTGATTCTCTTGCCTCAGCCTCCCAAGTAGCTGGGCACTTCAGGCGCCCTGCCCTCCACAATGCCTGGCTATTTTATGGTTGCAGTTGTCATTGTTGTTTAGCAGGCCCGAGTCGGGTTTAAACCCATCAGCCTCAGTGTAAGTAGCTGGCACGGTAACCTCTGTGCTATGAGCGCCAAGCCTTTTCCTGTTCTTTTTACTTTTTTTTTTTTTTTTTTTTTTTGACATGTGGCTAAGGGACCAATGAGCTTTGCTGCATTCACTGCATGCCTTCATATGCTTCTGGTCTCTCCCACAGGAGCAAAGGTAACTGTAACCTTACTTTGGTGAGTTTTTTGCTGCTTGCCTCGTAACTACTCCTTTTGGTTCAGGATGAACCGTTCTCTTGTCACTGCACATTCTCAGTGATTGCACTTGAGTCCACAAAGTCCATTGCCATTGTAAACTTTTAATGGAGACTGTACACATTTGGGGCATGCCTTTTTATGTTTTCTTCACAGAACTGTCATACCAAATCATTCAAAAAGCATTTTCTTCCTGATGGTTTTGTTGAATGAAGTTGTAACCAGTGGCTATTTGTTTCCCAAAGACTCCCATATGAATTGCATAGTGCAATGTGAATGGTGTTGAGGAAAATTGCCAAGGGTCAATGCCATGTTCCTTGGGACAAGAATACAGTCTCACATACTATTCAAGTGCATCAACACCAGCATTAGTAGCATTAAAAAGTGGATTTCATCAGGCTTGTTATCTGTCACCTTCATAGCTTAATGTTGTGTGGAAAGTACTGTAACTACCTTTCCTGTCTTTGGAACATAACTTACTAATGCCAATGTATTTCATACATTTCTTTTCCATACGTTGTATTCTATAACATTCCATTCTGTTCTAATCCAATTGGTGAAAATCTATTCCCTAATATTGTATTCGGTACAATTCCATTCTATAATATTTCATTCTACAGCATTTGTTTTAGTGTCAGACTATTATGACACTAAATACTCTGAGAGAAGGAAAATCTTACTGTACCAGATGAGAGTTTTTTATGGATTCTGGCCTGAGTCCTAGAGGTAAATCCCTTTATCACTGTGAACAGGACCAAGAGGTATATTCCTCTGAAGCAAGTTGAAAGTCAGGGCAATGGAGATAAACTTTCTGTTCATGATAATATTACTTTAGGACTGATCCAAATGACAGTTCTGAATCCATCTTTTTACAATCTCAGAACTACCATTGTCATTTCTCAAAAGGTCCTCTGATTTTTCTGTATATGGCTACACTGCAAAACCGTATTTGTAAAGAGTCACACAAAAGATTCACTACAATTCAGCACTTCCCAGGCTTAGTTGAACAATCTAAGTATGAATGAACAATGTCCATGGAAAGATACCCATTCCTCGAGAGTGACAGACTTGTGAGGGTGGTAGTAAAATGAGACCTTATTTATAATCATATTCCAAAGCTCTCAAACTAAAGCAAACTCATTGTGCTGTCTGTGAGCTTCACGTGTTTCATCATAATCAAACACAGACATTTCTGTAGGAGTCACCTTCTGTGTCCTGAAAATAGCATGGCGAACTGAAAAATCCTCCTCACGGAAAAGATCTTGGACATTGTCTTTATTTTGCCCATACACACCACAGTTAAAAGAACTCCAATTAGTCCTAATATTTCCTCTTTTACAAAATTGCCAAAGGTCTTTTGCCTTCTTTGTTAAATATATTCCTAGGTATTTTATTTTCTTTGTTGCCATTGTGAAAGGTATTGAGTCACTGATTTTATTCTCAGCTTGACTATTGTTGATCTACAAGAATACTATTGATTTGTATACACTTACTTTGCAATCTGAAAACTTGTTGAATTTATTCGTAAGTTCTGGAGTCTCCTGGGAGAATCTTTGTGGTTTCTAGATAGAAGATCACGTAATCAGCAAAGGGTGATAGTCTGACCTCTTCTGTCCCCATTTGGATATTCTTGATTTTCTTCTTTTGTCTAATTGTTCTGGCTAGGTTTTCCAGCACTATGTTTAATAGAGATGGTGACAGTGAACAACCTTATCTAGTTCCTGATCTAAGTGGAATTGATTTAAGTTTTTCCCCATTCAGTATGATGTTGGCTGTGAGTCTGCCATCTATGGCTTTTATAATTTTGTGGTCTGTTCCACCTATGATTCTCATTTCATAAAAGATTCTGAAGAATGAAATGATATAGAATGGAAGTGTACAGAATAAAATATGAAAGAATGGATTTTTATAAATTTGAATAGAACAGAATGGAATGTTATGGAATACAATGTATAGAAAAGAAATGTATGAAATAGAATAGTAGGAAATGATGTATTACGAAATGTGATGTTAACAAATGGAATAATGCAGAATGGAATGTCATGAGATGGAATGTGATGAAATGGAATGTTTCACACTGGAATGGAATAGAATGGAATATTATGGGATGGAATACTATAGGATGAACTTTTACTGAGTGAAACATTACAGAAAGAAATAGTACATAATAAACCACTACAGAATGTTCTGTAATGGAATGAAATAGCACACAACTGAATGTTACAGAATAGAATAGAATAAAATGGAATGTAAAAGCATGGAATGTTATGAATTCCAATGTTATAGAATGGACTGTTATGAAATATAATATTTTAGAATAAATATTGTGTAGTAAAATGTAAGGAAATGGAATGTTATGGAATTAAATGTAACAGAATAGAATGTCGCTTAATGGAATTCTATGGACTAAAATGGGATACTATGGAATGTCAGGTTGGGGAGAAACCCAGAATGGAATACGACAGAATGCTTCAGAATTGAATGTAACATAATGGGACATTACAGAATGGAAAGAGATTTTATGGAATGATACAGAATGTAATGTAACAGAATGGAAGTTATAAAACAAAATGCTATAGAATAGAATGTTATGGAATAGAATGGAATGGAATAAAAGTGAATGGAATGTGATGAAATGGAATGCTATTGAATAAAATTTTATGAAATAAGACATTACAGAATTGAATGTTACTGAATAGAATATTTTGAAGTGGAATTTTATGAAATAAAATGTTTTGAAATCAAATGATACTAATTAAGAGAATGAAATTTTATGGAAAAAAATGTTAAGAAATGGAATGTTAGCTATGCAGAAATGAGAAAAACATAAAAATAAAATCAGAAATGAAAGAGAAGATCTTATTGACGACACTGAGATAAAACAGATCATAAGATACTATTATGAACCTTTTTTGTTTGTTTGAGACACTGTCTTGCTCTGTTTCCCTGGTTGGAGTATAATGGTATAGTAATCATTTACTATAACCTCAAACTCAGGCTCAAGTGATCTTCCTGGCTCAGCCTCTCAAGTAGCTGGGCTACAGGCACAGGCCATACCACCTGGCTGGCTAGCTTTTTCTTTCTTTCCTTTTTTTTTTTTTTTTTTTTTTTTTTTTTAGAGAAAGAGTCTCACTTTGTCACCCTTGATAGAGTGCTGCAGTGTCACAGCTCACACCTCCACCTCCACCTTCCACCTCCTGGGCTTAGGCAATTCTCTTGCTTCAGCCTCTCAAGTAGCTGGGACTACAAGCACCCGCCATAACACCCAGCTATTTTTTTGTTGCAGTTTGGCCGGGGCCGGATTTGAACCCGCCACCCTCGATATATGGGGCCGGCGCCCTACTCACTGAGCCACAGGCATTGTCCCTTTTTATTATTTTTTTGTTGTTGTTGTTTTCAGAGATAGTGTCTTCCGAGCCTCAGGCAATCCATCCTTGGCCTCTCAAAGCAGTGAAATTACAGGAATAAGCCACCACCGTGCCCTGCCTGGACAATTATATACCAACAAACTGAACAAGTGAGATGAAATGTATAAAACTATAGAAATACAAAATCTACCAAAACTGGATCATGGAGAAGTAGAAACCCTGGGTAGGTTAATAATGAGTAAAAATGATTGAATCACTATTTTAAAAATCCCAACAAATAAAAGCCCAGGACAAGATGTCTTCATTAGTGAATTCTTTGAAACATTTAAGGAATTAATGTCAATCCTTCTTAAACTCTTTGAAAAACTGAAGAGGAGGGAAAACCTCCAAACTCATTTTATGAGGCCAACATTACCCTGATACCAATGTCAAACAAAGACCAAAAGAGAAAATTACAGGCTGTAATGAATAAACAATATTGATGTAAAACTTATTAGTAAAATACTGACAAAATAAATTCAAAAGCACATTAAAAAGATCATTCACCATGACCAATTAGAATTTATCCATGAGATTCAAGGATAATTCACCATATGCTTATCAGTAAATATAATATACCTCATTAACAGACAATAAAGGATAAAAATTAGATAATGATTTCAATAGATGCAGAAAAAGCATTTGACAAAATTATACAACATTTCATGATAAAAACAGGTAATGACTTGGTTTAGAAGGAATGGTCCTCAGTGTAATAATGCCTATATTTGTCAAGCACACTGTTAACATCATACTTAAAAATAAAAAAATAAGCTTTTCCTCTGAAATCAGAGATAAGAAAAATACACCCATTCTCTACATTTCTATTCAATACAGAAGAGTCTGCCCCCTCTACATTCATTGGCTATGTAACTGTAGACTCAGCTAACCACGGATAAAAAATGAACAAGAAAGCATAAAAATATCAAAAATTCAAAACTATAGCTACTTATATGACATCTTCATTGTATGTGAAAATGTTGATGTAAAGTATACAGGAGGATGTGTATAGGCTATACATAATATTTTACCATTTTATGTAAGGGGTTTGAGCATCTTCATATTTTAGTATTTGGGGGAGATTATGGAATTAATCCTCGTAAGTTTCCGAGGAATGACTGTACTGGAAGTCACATCCATAGCAATTAGGCAGGACTTGAAATAAGTGGAATCTCAATAGGAAAGGAAAAAGTGAACATTATCTCCATTTGCACATGGCAAGATCTTGTAACTCCCGAAGACTAAAACACACACACACACACACACACTCACTCAAAGAAAAGCAAAAAGAAATATCCCATTAGAACTAATAAATGAATTCAGCAAGGTTAAACAAAATCAACAAACTAAAAAGTAAGTTGCATCTCAATACACTTATAACAATAATCCAAAAAGGATATTAAGAACACAGTCCCATTTACAATAACATCTCAAAGAATACAAAGCTTAGGAATAAGTTTTCCTAAAGAATTGAAAGACTCATACATTGAAAATTATAAAATAATATCTATACGAGAAATTAAAGGAGATACTATTAAATGTAAAGATATCCTGTGTTAATGGACCAGGTTTTATGAAAAAGATGCTCAACATCATTAACTACCTATGAAGTTCATTAAGATATTACCTTGTATCTGTTAGGATGGCTCTTTTGAAGACAATACATGTTGGCAAGGATGTGCATAAATTGAAATTCTCATGCATTATTGGTGAGAATAGAAAATGGTGCAGCAGCTATGAAAAACAGCATAGAAGCCCCTCAAAAAATTAAAAATAAAATTACCACATAACCTGTCAATCCCACTTTTGGCTATACATTTGAAAGGACTATAATCAGGAACTTAAAGAAATAGTTGCATTCCATGTTCATTGAAACGTGACTCAGAATGACCCAGATCTAGAAACTACCCAAGTGCTCATCAACAGAAGAAGAATAAAGAAATTGTGGTGTATACATATAATGAAATATTCAACCTTAATAAAAAAGAAACCTTGAAGCTTGTGATAACATAGGTGAATGCAGAGACACTATTTTAGGGAAAATAAGCCAGTTATAGAAGACATGCAACTTATATAAATTATCTATAATAGTTAAACTCATAGAATCAGAGAATACAATAGTAGTTTCAAGAGGCTGGGGGATGTGGAAATGGGGAGTGCTTATTCAATGTTATAAGGTTTCAGTTACGATATGTGAATAAATATTACACATCTGCTTTACAACATAGGGTCTATAGTGAATGATACAATACTGTGCACTCAAAACTTTTTAAGAGTGTGGATCTAATGTTAAATGTTCTTAGCATATAGAACAATTAAAAATAAAGCAAGCTTTTTTTTTCAGTTTTTGGCAGGGGCTGGGTTTGAACCCGCCACCTCCGGCATATGGGGCTGGCGCCCTACTCCTTTGAGCCATAGGTGCCGCCCCAAAAATAAAACAAGCTTTAAATTCCAAAAAAGGGCCACAATGAAAATTTGAAAGTTGTTGGCTATGTTTATTACCTTAATTATGGCATTTTCATATATCCAAACTCATCAATTATACACATTAAATATGTGTAGTCTTTTATGTAACAAATGTAACTTAACAAAGCTGTTAAAACATAAAGATATTGCTCTCTACAAAAAGTATAATAAACATAGGAAAATAATACAGAAGAATAAGGTATAATTGACTAAATATATATATCAGATATATCAATAAATGTAAATGTGCTTTAAGTTCCTTCCAAAAGAGAAAAAGAAATCTAGATTGTCTCCTAAAAAAAAAAAAAAAGTATAAAAATACATAAAGCAATGTAATTTGAAGAAGCTAAAAACAAATGGATGAGCAAAGGTCAGGCAAATACATAATATGAAAGAAGAGAAAATAAAATCAGGCCAAACATATTAAATGAAAACAAAAGGAAGACCTTGTAAAGGCCAGCATTTGCAATGCAGTTATCACTACTAGGAGGAAATCAACACTAAAGAACATAAAATAGAAATGACTGAAGAAGCAGCAAGAAACAGAGAACAAAGCAATAGGAAATTTTAACATATTGCTCCTAGTCTACATCAGCTCTATTAGACAATGAATAAACAAAAAAGAATGCATAAAACAAAACGACAATCAATGTTTGTCCTTATTTATTATAAAGTAGTAATGCATCAAGTGTAGATGATGAAAATATGCTGGCTATTAACTATACCAAAACAACAGCACCAAAGGCTCCATACTGTTGAATACAACAAGCATCTCAGATCTCAGTGCAGTAAAATTAGAAATCAGAAACAAAACAGCTAAACATCTGTGCCATCTAAGTATGTTAAGATTATCACTATCAAATCTCTTTGGTGAAACAAGATAAAAATAATTGTTGAATTTAAAAAATAATGATGTTGAAAACATTGTATAGGATTTTACATAGGAAAAAAATCAAAGGAATGATTTACATCAACATACATGAAAAATTAAATAAATTACACCTTCAAAATAAAACTGTGGAAAGAGGACAGCATACGGCAACAGTGAAGACAAACCTGAAATTTGCAGAGTAAAAATATAAACAAACAACAAATTTAATAAATTAGTTAAAATACTGATTTGGTGGGACAAAGGAAAGGCATACTTAGGGTAATGGGCAGGAAGCTTTGTTGGGTCATTTTTTGGCCACTATAACAAATAGATCTGGTTATTTCTGTTAAAAATAATATATTTTATACATGCAAGAACTATGGTGGAAATGAGAAAATCATAAATTAAATTTTAGAGGTGAAGAAATGTTACAATTTGAGCTGATAAACACATGGCATCCAACCCACACACCACCTCCCTGGGTATTTGCAGACACAAGATAAAACAAGTAGAAAAATCATATCATCATTTCAATAGATGCAGGAAAAAGCATTCACCAAATTAAACACCTATTTATAATGAAAACAATAGCACCATCTCTTATCTAACTCTGAAGAGGACATTTTTAAAACTTTATAAAGGAAATCTTAAAAGTCCAAAGGCAGACATAATATGCAAGCTTAGATACTGAAAATTCTTTTTCTGAAAATGCAAACAATGCAAGGAGTCCTGTTATTCTCACTTGTATTCTTCAGTGAACTGCTGGTGAAATAAATAAACAAAACTAAACAGTAAGAATTAAAGAAAAAATCTTGCCATTATTCCAGATCCCAGTCGTATGAAACTGAAAATTCAAGAACATAGAAACAAATAATCAAAGTGAATAATTACTTTTGACAAAATCATTGTATTGAGTTAAATTTAAAAACCAATCATATTTCTATATTCCAACAAAAAAATGGAAAAATAATAAATAAGACAAAGCATCAAAACCATGACAGACATTAGAATATCAATTCTAAAAGTAGATCAAAATAATCAGAAGCTCATGAATTAAGATTCAATGCTTTGAATATGTCACTTCTGATATGTATCAATAGATGGAATGCAATGTCAATAAAAATTATATTTCGTTTATTTTAAATTGTCATACTCTTTGGGGGGGGGGGAAGAAGGGATGATAACAACCAAAGTACATTGAAGGAATAGAAACAAATCTAGAGGAATTACACTTCTAGATCCTAAAAACAATCACAGAGCCATGATGACCAGAAAGCATAATACTGGAACAAGGACAGATGGCTGGCAAAGGAGTGGTCTACAAACCAATGACACTGCGAAGAATACAGAAATGATGCTGGTTCAACTGTATATCTGCATAGAAAATATAACATTTCCATTTTTTGTATTCTCCTATGTTAAACCATGCTCAAAGCTAATTTTAGATGTATGATCAAAAACTAAAGCCAATTTTTAGAATATTGGGATTGCTACTTTTATGTGAATAAAAACTGAGTTAATAAATATCCAGATAACCTGTAAAAGATCAGAAAACAACTATTTCTGTCTATGTAGTGTTTCCAGAGAGATTAGCATTTGCATCATTACATTGAATAAAGATCTGCCCTTAACAATGTGGGAGGATACCATTCAATTCTTTGAGGGCCTAGATAGGATTAAACGGTGTAGGAAGAGAGAATTAGCTTTGTCTTCTGGAGCTGGGATGTACATCTTCTGCTACTGGTTGGATAGTAGGGCTTCAGGTTCTGAGGTTCCAAACACTGGGTTTACAACATTTTACCATCCCCTTCTTTCTCAGACCTTCCATAATTACATAAGCCAATTCCCATATAAATTCCTTTCATATATCTGTGTATAACCTATTATTATAGTTTTATATCTCTGGAGAACCTTATTATAAATAACAAAACATCTATTTATAAACTTGGAGTAGGTAAATATTTCTTAAACGGGACGTAAAAAGCACTAAATATTCAATAAATAACATAAAAATAAAAAGTTAAATTGGAAAGCTTCTTCACAGCAAAGGAAACAATCAACAAAATGCATAAACAACCTAGAGAATGGGAGAAAATGTCCTCAAACTATACATCTGCCTAAAATCTACAAAGAACTAAAACAAATCAGCAAGAAAAAAACAACCTCTGGGTATATGCCTAGTAGAAGAATTATAGGATTGAATGGCAGATCTATTTTTAGATCTCTAAGTGTTATGCAACCTTAAAGAAAGATGGAGACTTTACCTCTTTCACGTTTACATGGATGGAGCTGGAACATATTCTTCTTAGTAAAGTATCCCAAGAATGGAAGAAGAAGTATCCAATGTACTCACCCCTACTATGAAACTAATTTAGGGTTTTCACATGAAAGCTATAACCCATTTGCAACCTAGGAATAGGGGGAGGGGGAAAAGGAGGGGAGGGAGGGGGTAAGTTGGTGGAAGGAGGAGAATTGGTGAGAATACACTTGTGGTGCATCTTACAATGGTATATGTGAAACTTAGTAAATGTAGAATGTAAATGTCTCAACACAATAACTGTGAAATTGCCAGGAAGGCTATGTTAACCAGTGTAATATAAACGTGTCAACCGGTCTGTGAAACTAGTGTATGACGCCCCATGATCATATCAATGTACACAGCTATGATTTAATAAAAAAAAAAAAAAAAGAAATCCTAACAAAATCATAAAATTAGCACTTTAAAAAAATAAATAAATAAAAAATAAATTAAGCATTGTTAGTAAATTCAAGTGGTAGCCTGTGCTTCACAAAAATTGCAAAACTTTCATGACATCATAAGCCTAATTCAAAATACAGAAGGAAAATCTTGTCTATTTCTGTTATCTGAGGGATAGTTAAATTTATCTTGATTTATACTTCACTTCTTCTCCATCTTCCATGTCTTTCTTTAAAGCGTAATTAGTTCCTCCCTAGAAAATAATATTGACTAATGAAACAACACAATCTAAGAGTCAAATAGAATGAGTTTGTTTTTTTTTTCTATTTCTGCCAGTTATTTTCTGAACTGACTGCCTCATTCTTATAAGTGCATTATACTTGGGTTGCAACATCTAAAAGGGGACAATAATGTGCCTGAGAATCTCCCAGGATATATGGAAGTACTAACTAGGGGCAAAATGGTCAGGGTCTTTTGTCTTTTGTTGTTGCAGCAAAGTTTTGATTCTTCAGGTTCCAACTGAGGCATCACTTCCCTGAGCACCCGTCCCATCCAAGCATCCTCTTGTCACACCTTCCTGGGTACACTCTTCTCTGTTCTTTGCGTATCTCTGTCATTGCATTTCGGTATTAGCCCAAGTCTGTGCTTCTCCCATTAGACTGGAAGTCCACCAAGAGTGAGAATAATACATATTATTAGCCTTTGTGGCTCCACTCCAAGTGCAGTGCAAGATACAAAATAGTTTCTAAAAAAGTTTGATAAACCAGTGAATGGAATTCAAGTTAGTGGGAGAAATATTTACCCGTCTATCTTACAAATATGTTTTAGAGATCAAAACTAGTGTTACATGATAAGTTCACTTGAAATTTTTAAACTTAAGGGCCGTGTGGGGTTTCCCTCCACTTGCAAAGTTTTGGTAAAACACTGGGGATTTGAATTAAACCAAAACTTTAAAATATTATGGCAAATTTGGGCCCAACCACATGCAGTTTGTAAATTCTGAGCTTGAGCAGACTAAATCTAACAGCCCCTGAGTGAGTCATCGACCCCAGCACTGAGTCCTCCTGGCAGGGCCCTTGCTGAGGTTAATAAGAACCGGGATGTCTCAGGCTGCCAAAACCTAAGGAGATATGACAGGAAACCAAACGGGAAGCTGCTGGCTGCCCTGGGCTCCCTGAGATCTGGGGCTAATAAGGCAGACTTGTCGCTGG